>CABHPP010001794.1:13561-34534 GCA_902168425.1 Peromyscus attwateri | reverse complement strand
TGTGTGTGTATGTATGTGTGTGTGTATGTATGTGTGTGTGTGTGTGTGTGTGTGTGCATGTATGCATGAGTGTACTTGTGTTTGCAGATGTGCACGAGTATCAGTACATGTGTGTGTGGAGATCAGATGGCCAACCTCAGGTGCAAAGTCATTCCCAAGAAACTGGCCGCCTTTCTTAAAAGAAAACATTTATTAATTTATGTCTGTGACGTAACACACTTGTGGAGGTCAGAAAACAATTGGCAGGAGTCAGTTCTCTCCCTACACCATGTGGGTTTCGAGACTTGAACTCTGCATGACCAGACTTGGCAGCAAGTGCCTTTACCTGCTGAGCCCTCTTGCTGGCCCTGGCCACCCTGTTTTTCGAGACACTGTCCGCCAGTGAGCCCCAGGGATCCACCAGCACTGGGATTACAAGTAGGTCATCGCGCTTGTTTTGGTTTTACGTGGGTCCTCATGCTTGCCCAGGAGGTGCTCTCCCCAGCCTGCCTCCTTTAAATTGTTCTCTGTTGCAGCCTGTTCTGAGAGAGTGATTAGCCATCTTCCCATGCTGCTTGCTCCATTGCCTCTAGAGAGGGAGCTGTGGGCATTATTCAGATAGCATTTATCTACCACCTCTGTGTTCAGATTGAGCTCAGGGGACAGAAACCAAGTGTTCTTGGAGACAAGCTGCTTCCCCCCATCCCCCATCGTCCTCTCGCCCCCCCCCCCCCCCGCCCCGCCATGAGCCATTCCTCCTGAGCAGGGCCCTCAGTGTTCTGCACAAACAAGAGTCTGCACCCACGGGAGGGGTGTGGGAGAGCCGGGGCCAGCCTCTCCCTGGCTGCTCCCCTCCCTACCCAGACAACTTTCCAGCTCTGCCCAAAGTGCCAGCTCCCAGCCGAGGTGTTAACTGAAAGCTGAGACCCCTCCCAGGGGGTATTAGCACATTTGCATTTTGAAGAATAACGCTTATTTTTTTCCTCCTCTTTGGTGGTGCTGGGGATGTGTTTGAGGCCTGTCAGGCAAGGGCCCCACCACCGAGCGCCATCCCTTCCCCACGGCAATGCCATCAGTCTCGGGATAATAATTTAAAGTGCACTCTGTATGTGTGTGTGTGTGTGTGTGCATGTGTGTGTGCTGGCGGGTCAGGAAGAAAGCTCCACCATGCTTCTGCCTATCCTCAACCCCAGTGGGAGAATGCAGTCATCTAGAATGCAGACTCTGCTGCCCCCTGGGTCTCCCTGGTGAATGGTTAACTCCTCTCAGGGCTCTATGCCCATGGTGCAAAGCCACAACCTCACCAGGACACTGGGAACTAAGGCAGAGCCCTCAAGATGCCATGGTCCTCTGAGCCCCGAGGGCAGGAAGCTGAGCTCAGTACCAAGGAGCCCTGAATTCCCAGG
The DNA here is from genome assembly GCA_902168425.1 of Peromyscus attwateri. Lineage (NCBI taxonomy): Eukaryota > Metazoa > Chordata > Mammalia > Rodentia > Cricetidae > Peromyscus > Peromyscus attwateri. The sequence continues at coordinate 33,149 of CABHPP010001794.1, read as the reverse complement.
GTCTGAGCAAGCCTCCTTTTCAATTCAAGTGGGCTTTGAACAACCAGGTCAGCCTGGGAGACTAGCAACCGCCAGCCCAGTGGGAAGGAAAAGCTGCAGTGAGAAAAAATACTGTGAGGGTGCTGTGTGTGTGTGTGTGTGTATGTTTTGGTAGATAATTCAAACACCATGGCTGGATTATTTCAGAACCAGAGGGAACACTCTGGTTTCCATGAGGCAGCCTCTGGCGAGGGCTGCTCATGTAGCAATTACCCATCTGTAATAAACAAGGGGAGCTTGCCAGTATCACAAGGTAGTGGCACCAAAGGGTCCTGATGGGTAGGCAGAGGGCTATGCCCCTGCACCAGGGACAGGCTTGCTGACCTTGACTCTAGACCTAATTTCTCTCTACAGCTTTGTAGTCCACCCTCGGGATTATCCCTCCAGGCCTGCAGCTCCCATGCTATCTGGGATGTGGGAAGGTCCTCATAAAGGACTATCTGCTCCCTCTGGTCCAGGGCGCTGTCTCTGCCCTCCATCCTGACTGTCCCTGCTAGATCAGCAACTCCACAGGGACAAGGCGTCCTGCTCCTTGGCCACCACTGGATTGTCAACACTTTACTCTGAAGTCATAAGCAGTGTGAAATCCTTCTGAATACCCACACTGACCTCCCCTCCCTTTCTGCCGCAGGTCTGGGGGGGCATGCTCAGGTGGTGTTTGGCGGGGAAGCCACGCTCTGGCCCCAGATGGAGTGGGCCGCACACAGGAAATGAATAGAGGCTGTGAGCAGAAAATTGCACAGGCCAATTATAGCAAGCCAGGTCTTCTCAGAGGAGCTTCTCAATTTTGATTCAATTCCCAGAACAACAAATATGCCAGTGTTTAAACACATTCCCAGCCGAAGCGACACCACTGGCCCCTGGATGGCAGAACTCTCAGGTGGGGGAGCATGGGGGTCTTCAGTGCCGGGATGGACTTCTCAGTGGTGTGTGTGGTGAGTGCTTCATTTTCAATCCTCTTGGGAAAACCTCGAATCCTGAGGCCCCATGGTCCCTCTATTTTTTCTCACTCATTGTTCCTTCATCCTGTTTGGCTCTTCCTCCTCTTCCTCCTCTTCTTCCTCCTCTTCCTCCTCCTCTGCCTCCTCCTCTTCCTCTTCTTCCTCTTCCTCTTCTTCCTCTTCCTCCTCCTCCTCCTCCTCCTCCTCCTATCCTGCTTTCTGGGAGATCTTACAGGTGTTTCTCTGGATCACTAATTCAAGCTTCTTACTTTGTCTGATTTGGGTGACTTCCTGTTATCTTTGGGTGTGTGCTCCTGACATCTAACATATTCCATATACAGCACAATTCAAGAACCATCTTCAAACACATACTTACACACTTGTCAGGAGACCAAGTATCCCTGGATTACAGGAGCCCCTGTGTGGGAATGCAGCGCTGGCATCCCAGGTTCACGTCACAGCTCCCCATTCCTGGCCGGCCGTGCCACCTGACACTTGTTACCCAAGGTCCCAGAACCTCCACTTTGTTGCAAAATGGGGACACTAATGCCCATCTTTGAGCCTTGTGCCAACCCTGCAGGAAGACCCCAGCAAAGGCCATCCCTTCCTGATTCTCTGTGCCTGCAGAAGAACTTTCTGGCAGCCCTATGGGGTGTATGTCCTAAATCATTTCTTTAGAAAAGGAAATGGGGTGCTGCTCCAGGGCTGGACACCGCCTAGGAACGCAAAAAGTACTTCCCAAAGTGAGGGTCCACCCTCGGCTCCTAAATCACCATCTGTGAGACAGCTGGCCAGGGGGAGGGGTACAACGGTGCCAGCCAGTGTCATTTGGCATCTGAAAAACAAGCTGGAAACTTGGATCACATTCTATTCAAATTAGTGCGAGAGAGAGAGAGCAAATTCAGATACTTCCGCCTTAGCATTTTACCCACCTCCCTATAGGTATGCGTAGGATGGAGCCAAACCATGACCACACAGGCCTGATTGGCAGGGTGGGAGGGACCAGATGGGATGAAGTATCAGGACAGAGTCAACCAGCTGAGGCTTTGGGGACCATGCCGCAGTACTTGTCTCAGGGGACCCCAGCACTGCAGGGTGGGGAACCTTAGCTCTATAGACATAACACACACTTGGGGGTTTCCACTTTGTTGTTCCGCTCCTTGCCCAGATGGCCATTAGCCTCCCCATTACACCCGCCTCAAGTCTATGCTAAAATCCAACCTGCTGGGAAGGACCCACTGAGGGGCCTTCATTGTCACCATGACTGGATTTGGAGTCACCTAGGAGACACAGCTCTGGATGCGTCCACGAGAGTTTTCTAGAGAGCCTTAACTGAGGAGGGAAGACCCATCCCAATAGGCCAGAGTCTCAAACTGATAACATTACTGGGCACCACCAGAATTCTTCTCTCTGCTTCCTGACTATAGACTATTTGTGAGACAAAATAACCCTTTTCCTTTCATAAGTTGCTTTTGTTGGGTACTTTAGTCATGGCCACAAGAAAGTAAACCACGTATACGGCCCATCCAATTATTTTCTCAACTGTGGTAACAATAAAATTTACCGCTGTAACCATCATTAGTTCTACAGTTCAGGGTGGCTAAATGCCTACACACTTCTGTGTTGCCACCCTCTGCCCTCTGCCAGAACAACTCCTTTCTGCTTCTCAAACTGAAGCTGCACCCACGACATCTCCAGCCACTGGCAACTACCATTCCCCTTTCTGTCTCCCCGGATTTGCCAGTTCTCGCTGCCTCACTGAAGTGGAACCCCACAGCGTTTGTCCTGGTGTGACCGGGTTTCTGTCATCCAGCATCATAACCTCAAGGTCCATCCATGGTGGAGGCCGCGTCACAGCTTCATTCCTTTTGGAGGCCACACAACACAAGTGATGTGTATGGCACATTTCATTTAACCACTTGTCCAATAGGCACTTGGGTGGCGTCCGCTGTGAATACCGCTGCCATGCGTATGTGTATCCAGCATCTGAGTCCCTGCTTTTAACCTAGGTGAAATTAACTCTCGATATTTCACCTAAATAAATGGATATAAGTACCCATTACGTAGACATGCTAGATAATGGGGTACGTCTACATAAATGTGCTAGGCATCGACCACATTCTCTATGGCAGCCACACCACTTTGTGTTTTTACCCGCAGTACACAGCGGTCCGGGTTTCTCACACCCCCACCAACAGTGGGGATTTTCTGCCGTCTTAGAAACGCCACCCTAATGGCTGTGACACCATGGCATCCTTCCTGCTTTGTCCTGACCTCTCCACTTTGTTCGGTCTTTTCCTTTCAGTATCCAACAGATTGTATGATTTGTACCAGCTGATTATTACGCCAACTTGGCATAAGCTAGAGTCATCAGAGAGGAGGGAACCTCAGTTGAGAAAATGTCTCCATAATAACTGGCTGTAGGCAAGTCTGTAGGGCATTTTCTTAGTGATTGCTGTGAGAGGGCCTGGCCCATGATGGGTGGTGCCACCCCTGAGCTGGTGGTCCTGGGTGCTATAAGAAAGCAGGCTGAGTAAGCCATGAGGGGCAAGCCAGTAAGCAGCACCCCTCCATGGCCTCTGCATCAGCTCCTGCCTCCAAGTTCCTGGCTTGCCTGACTTCCTGCCCTGACTTTATTTGATGACAAACAGTGTGGTGGTTTGAAGGAGAATGGCCCCCAAAGGGAGTGGCACTTTTAGGAGGTGTGGCCTTGTTGGAGTGGGTGTGGTCTTGTTGGAGTAGGTGTGGTCTTGTAGGAGTGGGTGTGGCCTTGTTGGAGTAGGTGTGGTCTTGTTGGAGTAGGTGAGGCCTTGTTGGAGTGGGTGTGGTCTTGTTGGAGAAGGTGTGGTCTTGTTGGAGTGGGTGTGGTCTTGTTGGAGTAGGTGTGGTCTTGTTGGAGTAGGTGTGGTCTTGTTGGAGTAGGTGTGGTCTTGTTGGAAGAAGTGTGTCACTGTGGAAGCAGGCTTTGAGGTCTCATATATGCTCAAGATACCACCCAGGGTCTCAGAGCACTTCCTGTTGCCTGCATAGCAAGATGTAGGAGCCTCAGCTCCAGCATCACGTCTGCCTTATGCCACCATGTCCCACCATGAAGATAATAGACTAAACCTCTGAAAATGTAAGCTGCCACCCCAATAGTGCCAGGCACACAGTGAATACCCAAGGGTGTTATGTGAATGAATGAATGAATGAATGACTAGAAGACTGTCTTGTTAGAAGGCGTTTTGGAGGAAGGCACATCTAGCTTCAACTCCTGGTTCCATTAATCACTCCTGGGGGTCTTGGGCAAGTGACCTCCTTTCTCTGAGCCTCAGTTATTCCATCTGTCATGAGGGCAAAGGATCCTCTAAGTCTCCTGCTGGGCTCCTATGTTCACTCCTTGGATGTGACAAACATCCACTGTTGATATTGGCCTCTCTGGTGTGTGTGTGTGTGTGTGTGTGTGTGTGTGTGTGTGTGTGTGTGCGTGTGTGCGTGCTCACTCGAGCATGTGCACAGTTGGCACAGAGGACTGTGTCGGGGTGGTAAGAAGTCCTTTTCCTTTAGGGTCTGCTGGCCTCTCAGGGTACAACTTCCTGTGCAGGGCTCAGACTGGCACTTCCAGCAAGTGCTAGGATGGTGGAAATGGTTCAGTCTGTCTGTGAGGACGCTACTGGTGGGGGTGGCCAGATAGGCAGACTGCTCTGGGACCTGGTGGGTGCCTGTGTGGGAGGCCAGGAGGTAGCAGCGACAGAGGGCTGTTTGACAGAGCCGAGGCAGCGTGGGAGGTGACCAACAACACACTGAGGAAGTGTGGCCATCCAGGTCCCCCAGGAAGGTCGCCACAGCAGCCGAGAGCAAGCCAGGCACAGATGGTCGGGTACTCAGGCAGCCACCTGTCCCGGCACCAGCCACCCACTCCTTAGTGCGCTCACGGGCCTGTGAAAGGGGCCCTCAGGCAAAGCTGTTTGCAGCAAAAATCCAAACTGCAAGCAATGGAGACACTCAGCATGGCGAGGCAGATGGCAGCCGGCAGTGACACAGGCTGCCAGCCAGGGAGGCAGGTGCTGAGGTGCAATTTGATAGGGAGGGGGATGTCCCTGATTCTTCCGTCCATCTTCAGGTCTGTGAGGTCCAGAGGAGGGATGGCTCTGCCCGTGGATGACCCCATGGGAGTACCACTCACCTCCAGGCAGGGTGGGCTGAAGCAAAAGGTGCTTTCCTACCTTCCCTCCCCGCCCCGGTTCACAAATTTCTCTTTCAGTCAATCAACCAACAGGAGAGGGAGTGAGGGGAAGGGGATCTACCCCAGCTTCGTGGGTCAGGGTCACCAGTGATAAGACTAGGGAGTCGGATCAAAGGCACCCCGCTGGGGAGAGGCTCTGAAATGGTCAGGGTCTTTCCTTTGCAAATTTCCCTTTGGATCAGCAAGCATTTCCTAAGCACCTTTCTATGCAGAACCCTGCAGGAACCTCAGCACGCGTCAGCTGGGCTCTGCTGGGGTCTAATCAGGATGTGTGTAAGCACCAGAGAAAGGCCAGGCTAAAGAAGAGTGCCCTAATTGTATTAATCAGCTTCCAATTACTTACAAATTGGTCTTCACCCCTTCCTAGCTCACCCCCTTGGATAACAAAGCCTGCAGCTTCAGACGCCTGCTACCCGTTGGAGGTTGGAGGAAGGCTTTCTAGAATCCGGGGGAATCGAGGTTCTAATTAACCTTTCCACTGATTGCAGGGCAACTTTGGGTGAGTCACAGGTTTTGTTTTGTTTTTAATGAATGGGGAAGAAAGGCTAAACAATGAATGAATTTTCCATTTGCTACTGTCGGTCCCGTGTTTAGAAGCCCCCAATGCAGTCTCTCCCAACCCCAAGCGACATACCCACGGAGGCAGGTGGGGGGTGAACTGAGACCATCAGCAGGGACCAGAGTCTATACTTCAAGTGACAGAGGGGATTAGGTGTGTTAGGTCACACCCAGGCCTTGCCTGCCTGCTGGGCCAGGGTATAAGCCTTCCTGACCCAGCAGAGTGATAGGTCTCTGTGGCACACAGAACCATCCTTTTTTTTCTTCCAACTCTGCCATTATCCTCAAGAGATGAGAGACTCCCAGACAGCCAGGCTGGGATGTAAACTGCGTATGGGCGGTGGACTTCCTTCAGTCAGGCTCCTACAGGGAAGAACAGAGCCAAGGAGTGCCAAGGAGAGGGTGCAGAGCGGGCTGCTGCCCGTTAGGTCCTTGCCCCTTTTTAACAGTCACAGAGAATCACAGATGCCACCCCTGACATGCAGTGTCACAGGCAAAAAGAGAAGTTTTCCTATTGTTTCTTGGTCAAGCCTGGTCCACGGGGTTCACTGCATCTGAAGACTGATGAACAGGGGCAACTTGCACCTGGGAAAACTGCCACAGAAGTGAGCAGGGTGGGGATCATTCTGGAGACCCCAATACACGGGAAACCTAGAAACTGCATGGATATGCATGCCAGGTTGCAGGGGGAATGGATAGCCATTTAGTATCTTGAAAAGATGGAGACTGGCCCAGGACACAGAGCCTGGAGAACAAGTCAGGTGGGCTGGGAGCAGGGGTGCCTCTTTAAAACCCAGCACTCAAGAGGCTGAGTGAGGCAGGAGGATTGAAAGTTGGAGGCAAACAAACCTGAGGGAAATGATGTAAAACTGTGGGGAAAGGGAAGGAATGGAAATAGGAAGAAAGGGCAGCAGCTGAGCCTGCTCCGGAGGCAGGATCGAGGGGAGGGACAGCTAAGGGGTGGCTGGAGGGGGACCCATGCCCGCTGCTCATTAGAGCACAGTTGGCTTCTCTGGCAAGTAACTGGGAACCACGTGAAGAAGTCAAACACGAGCATATACCACAGCCCAAGAGAAACTCTTCTCTGTTCTCAGGGATACGTGAATGGCTAGAGGAGAATTGTTCCTAACAACAAAGGAACAGAGACCCTGGAACCACCAATGGGGAAGAAAGGACAAGAGGGAGCGGGAGAGGGTCCACTCAGGAGAAGAGAGACAGGTAGGACAGACAGATCTGCATGTATTGACGTGGTCAGTTTCAGAATCACAACTTTGGATAAAAGCAGCCAGGCACAGAAAACCAGCGCAGGATGTTGCACTCAAAGGCAGGTGTGGTCATGACCAGGGCTTGACTTGGGCAGTGGCTAGTTCCTGGGTCAAATATCCAAATACTGTATGCTTGTTCTAGGCTTATCCAGGCAAAAGTGTGTATGTGATTATGTACGCAGAAGGAGGTCAGAGGTCAACATCAGTATCTTCCTCTACCATTCACCACCTTATGTTTTGAAACAGGGTCTCTCCCTGAACCTGGCTGGGCCAAGTGACCAGTGAGCTCTAGGAATCCTCTTATCCCTGTCTCCCAGGACTGGGATTCAGGCAGGCACCATGCCCAACTTTTTACATGGGTGCTGGGGATTTGAACTCAGGTCCTCACGCTTATGCAGCAATCACTTTACCCACCGAGCCACTTCCCTAGTCCTGTCAGTAAAAAGTTGAATTGTCAAATACAATAAAGCTTCAACGGGTTATTAAAGCAGAAAGCAAGCACAGCCCACTGCGGCCTTCTCCCGAGTGTCCGCTGTCCCCTGGGAGAACGCTTCACGCCACACACTGAGTCTTGTCCTCTGCATGGGACAGCCTGGGCCTCCTCAGCTTATCACACCCTTGGAGTGTATCTAGTGTCTTCCTCCCTTCCCGAGTGCATCAAATGAAGGCCCCTGGGGCCCAGGTTTTTGCCCTAGTTTGTTTCTATAAATTTTGCACGCAGGTATCAGCAGCTTGCCAGGGCACAGGGGGATTGGAGACCCATAAGGGATGGCTGGGATACATGTGAAACTCCAGTGCTTGGGAGGCTGAGGCAGGAGAATCTCAAGTGACAGCTGAAACAGGAGATATTTGCCAAGACGCTTGGAAGTACTAACCAGGAAATTTAAAAAAAAAAAATCTATATGTAATGGACAAGGCAACCACTGTGGCCACTTCTAGGGACCGCCAAGTTCACTGCTATAGGAATGGCTAGAGTTCAGTGGAACTTCATAGACCATTAATAATATACTTTGATAATACTTTTCATTTAGTTCCTCTTCCACTTTGCCTGTACTTTTTCCTGCGTATCGAGCGTGGCTTCTATCTCTTCTCCACCGTCACTTCTGGATAGCCATGTCCCAGCTGTGTGGAGCTCTCTAATCCTCTGAGCCATCTCTCTGGCCTAGGAATCCCCCATGAGCTGTAATCTACACTGTAGGCAGGGGCAGGGGCGGGGGGGGGGGGGCTTCCCATGCACCAGGGTGGGAGTTCTGTCTCAGCTTGCAAGGGCTTGTAGACAAAGAACGACACATAGGTACCAGTTAGAGGAAAAATGGAAACCATCTAAGTGATGGAGGCAAAGGGATCAGGAGTTCCAGGTCATCCTCAATCCCAGCCACATAGGAAATTGGAAGCTAGCTAGCTACTGTCTCAAAAAACCCAAATTAAAGAACAAAACAAAACATAACTCACATGTCCTAAACTGGAGGGACAGCTATTTGAGACAGAACACCACTGAGAATCTCCACAGAGTTTTTGATTACACTGTGAAATAACTTAGAATGGAATGTTAATTTAAAACACAGTGTCAACAGACTAGAGGGGGAAAAAAAGCCAACAAAGAGGTTGGAAGTAACATACCAAAATGTTAATAGTGGTTGTTTCTAGAGAGTCAGGGTACGATTTTGTGTGTATTTCTTTATACATTTCTATGTACTGTCAGCATCCCTAAATTATCCACATTGTTATTAAAAAACAGTAAAATATATTTTTTTTGTTTGTTTTTTTTTAAGACAAGGCTTCATAAAGCCTAGTCTGGCTTTGAATTCTGATCCCCCTGCCTCTACTTCCCAAGTGCTGGGATCACAGGTGTGTGCCCCCAACATAGTTAGTGCATGTCCTCCATCTCTCTATGTGCATGTGTGCATGCCTGTGCATGCATGTACCTGCATGTGCGGGCTTGTGTGTGTGTGTGTGTGTGTGTGTGTGTATGAACACTTGCAAGGCTGCCAAGAGATAACTTGGGCACCCTGAACAATATTAAAAATGGAGAACAAAACACTCTGCTACTGTAACCTACAATTTATATAACACAACAACCAGAGTATCCCTTAAATGAGGTCAGGACATGTTACTCCATACTCAAGATCCTCTAAGACCCACCGTTTTCCTGACCATAGCAGCCAAAGTCTCTACAATGGAGTACAAAATGCCACAATCTGACTGCCCTCTGCACCTTTAACCTCCTCTCCTCGACCTTGACCCTGCTCTTTTCACCTTGGTCTCCCCGCTCAACGCACACCCACCTCAGGGCCCTCACCCTCTGCAATGATTTCCCTCCATAGCCACGGTGTATACCTCAGAACTTTGCTCAAAGGTCATTTCATCAGTGATCCCCCCTGCCTGGCCCCTGTAAAAAAAAAAAAAAAAAAAAACAGGGGCCATTGTTCGCACTACCATTTCCCCCCATTTCCCTGGATCACATCATCACCATCTGTGAAGTTACAGGATGGACCTTCCTGTGTTTGTGGCTTCCCTCTTTCTCATTATAAGAGCTGTCTCACCTGGCATATAGAAGATGCTTAATAAACATGCACCAAATGCCCAAGTGAATGAACGCATTAGGTGGTAAACTCAAAATCTGACAGACAGAGATTCACACTGCTGCTCACGTGCGTTAGACAGACAGTAACGCCAAGCTGCCCGCCCCAGAACAGTCAGCCAGCATTCAACCCACTCAAGAGAAATGACTTGCAATTACAGCCAGAGCTGATGGAAGCTAGCCAGGAGGAGAGGGGTAAGAGTGTCCAGGCAGAGCAGCACAAGAGCGTCCATCAGCAACCCAAGTTCTTCTGTCACGACCTGCCTTCCGACGCCGGACAGAATTCCAAATTCCCATCACAGTCTCCAGAGCAGCTAACTCAGGGCTTAGAGCCTGGCCGTTTAAATGTCCTTTCTCTCTATCTCTCTGTTATGATTAGGTATTTCTTGAAGAGAAAAAAGGCATCGGGAAACGCATTGCCCTGCCCCCACTCCCTGCCCATACCAGACAGTAGACTCCAGCATGTGGGCATGGTACCCACAGACGATAAACCACAGGCACGTTCACAACCCCGTCCATGACCCCATTCACGACCCCATTCACCTGCAGCAAGTGTCCGAGCACGCTGCCTGGAGCCACAGAAGGGGACCTTTTTGATCTTGCTAAGCTTTATCGGCTTCTAAAATTCAAGGACAAGTTGATAGCATAAAGCACAGTCTCGTATTCTTTGCCTCAGGAAAGATAAGAAAATTCATCTGAAAGCTATTTTAGACTTTTCTGGAACTGGGGCACCCTAGAGATTAGGATGGGCTAAGAGGCCCTCCCTATGTCCCTCTGTCTGTCCAGAACAGGACTCTTAAGGCATGTGCAGCTCATCAACTCGTGATGAGCTGATCCAGCTGGTGGAATCTTCTTTTCCTCCTATCTAGCTCCTTCCTCTCACGGCAACTTGACCTCCAACATCCCCGCTCACCTGTGACCATTATTTTATCCAGAGGTGTCTCTTCATGAGACACTATTTAGAGAAATTTCCTCTTTGCTTATCTGCTCTCCCCACCCGCCCCCAAAACAGGGTCTCACTATTTGCTCTGGTTGTCCTGGAACTCACTATGCAGACCAAGCTGGCCCCAAACTCACAGAGATCCATCAGCCTCCACTTCCCGAATGCCGGGATTAAAGGAGTGCACCACCACCTCCTGGCTACTTCTCTGTATTTTAAAAGGGGTCCCTTGAAGACTGAGAGACTTCAGCTCAAAGAGGGGACTTTGGCTGCGAGGAAGGAGCAGCCTCTAACATGGAGCATGAGACGGTCGGTACACTTCCTAAGCTTGCTAACACCCCCCACCCAGCCATTCCATGAAGGGCTATCATCATCATCATTTGGGGACAAGGGCCCTCCAGGGAGGTCTAAACACTAGCTCACACATCAAGGCCCTGTGCCTTTGTCTTCTAGACGCACAGCAATGACAGGTGGAATTATTTTAAGAGCAACATGTAAGCTTGTCTGTGCTCAAAACCAAGACGTATACCTCAGTAGATCAGAGGCTTGACTATTTACTCTTTTTTTAAAAAATTTATATATATGATCTTGTTAGGCAATCTAGGCTAGCCTCCAACTTATGATCCTCCTGCCTCCTCCTGGGTGTTTAGGATTACAGGTGTGCGCCACGGTGCCTAGCTACTTACTATTTTGAGTGTCCAAATGCGCTGCCTATGGAGCTCAGTGCCCAGCAGAGGGTGGAGACAGCTGGGAGATCGGTCTTCTTAGATATGAGAACTTAAAGCCTCCCACAGGAGGTGGGGGACCACAGCCAAGTCACTAAAAAGGAGGACAGAGAGAGGGTTTCTCACCTGGGAGAGAGGGGTGCAAAGAGCAGGACCCAGTCCCAAGTCAGGGACCTGTGAGAGGAAGCATGCTTGGAGCAGAAAGGGCAGCTGCCCACACAGCAGGGCCAGGCCATGCTCCCATGCTCGCCTCACACCCGGGACGCTTGGCTCTGCTCCCAGGGCCCAAGGACCCAGCAAAAGGAATCGCCAAAGAATCTAGAAACACAGAGCATGGGCCGGGAAGAGGCCCAGGAGGAAGATGGAGTGACCACACAGAGATATCCGAGGATGGTAGGACTGAGAATTTTCCAGAACAGAAAGCATTTTATAGACCCTCTGCTGTGGGATGTTCTGTATGGCAAATGTGTTGCTAATAAAGCACTGATTGGCCAGTGGCTAGGCAGGAAGTATAGGCAGGACTAACAGAGAGAATTAAAAGAGCAGGAAGGCAGAGGGAGTCACTGCCAGCCAGCAACCGACAGGACAAGCAGCATGTAAAGATGCCGGTAAGCCACGAGCCATGTGGCAAGGTATAGATTTATGGAAATGGATAACTTAAGATATAAGGACAGTTAGCAAGAAGCCTGCCACGGCCATACAGTTTATAAGCAATAGAAGTCTCTGTGTTTCCTTGGTTGGGTCTGAGCGGCTGTGGGACTGGCAGGTGAAAGAGATTTATCCTGACTGTGGGCCAGGCAGGAAAACTCTAGCTACAACCCTCAGATAAAAAGTGCCAAGCAAAATAACTGAAAAGGCAAAACCACCTCTGGAAAGCTAAAGCTTCCCTTTGCCTTGGCCTGCTCTGGTTCCATTCTGACCTTGGACAGACAGGAACACCCAGGCTTGGGAGAAGGAGAAGCAGTTCCAGGTCCTACACATCTGCTACCACCTTGGAGGCCTTATCACCCCCCCCCCAGCCCAAGAATGACTTACTTCCCCAGAAAGGGGCCAAGCTGGACCCACAGAACACCGGCACCAGAAAGGGCTCTGGGTGGCAGTATCATGGCAGGCTTTGGCCGCACTCAACCACCAGCCCATCTCCCTCACCTTTAGCTCAGTATACAAAGGTTATCTGGCCTCAGGTGTTTCCCCACTGGGCGGGAGACCGGGGGGGGGGGGGGTGGGGGGGGTGGGGGGGGAAACACGGGAATGACACCCACCAGAGGGGGGTGTGAAATGGGAAATGACTGGACAATGTAAGCAGTTTAGTGTAGTGCCACGTGCTCAGAAGATGTTCAACTCAGATAACTATTACTCCAGTCACAGCCGCGCCCCCCCCCCAAAGCCACATGTACACATCCTCACAGGGAGGCTACCCATGGAAACCATAGGCCCCCAAAGCCCAAGAGCAGGGCTGACTCTCACCTCTTTGAGTGAGGGCTTGGCAGGCTGGCAGGTTTTCTTTCCCACCCTCCTTCCCTGGACATCCTGGGCAGTCCTCCTCAGGACCTTCCCTCTGGAGAAGTTCCTAGCAGCACCCCAATGCAAGTGGACCCTGCCCGCCCAAGCCCAGTCCACTTCAGGCCCCTACCTCTCTTTGCTCACTGCAGATCTTACACAGCCACAGGGGCCGCTTCTGGCCAGGGGAGGCCTCGATCCCGCATTTGGTGCAGACTTTCTACAAGAGAGAGGGACACAGATGTGTCAGTATTTTGGCTGCTTCCTCCTGGGCTGTGGGGCCAGGGCAGTGGTCCCCAAGGGATACTCTGGCATCTTCTAAGAGGGTAGTTTGCTTTGAGCTAAGGGCTGGGCTCCCCAAAGCACAGCTCACCTAGGAACCTTAGGGGGCCTTTGTAATCTAGTTGTCTCATCGATGGAGCTCCATGTTACATATTGCGCATCCCATTAATTCTGTTCTGAGGAGACCACATCAAAATCAGCTAGCAGATCTCCACAATGCCAGCGTGTTCAGCCGGAAAGAACTGGAAATCACCCAAATGCCTAATACCTGGGGAGGATCCAGGCAAACAAGACAGAAGGAGATACTGCCTCCCTATAGCGGACCGTGGCTACCTGCAGATGTGGGTGGGAAATATGGTCCTTTCCCAGAGAAAGCACACACTCGCTTAGGAGCAGGCCAGAAACTCCCACGTGTGCCTGCCAGGTGAGGAACCATGGTGAGAAATATGAGTGACAGACAGCTTAAGCACACGCTCTGTGCCACGTTTCTCATGTACGGGTTCCAGGACCTCATCAGTGAGGTGGTAAGCCCGCTGCAGAGGTGTGGAGAGGAGGGTGTAAGACTTGAGACCTTGTCCAAGGTCTGTGGCAAAGGAGAGCTGGCTGGGCAATGGCTCTGGAGCACCCCCTCTTGTTCCCTCCAGACATAAATAGCCAGACCACAGATCCCAGTGTTTTTTCTTCTGCTGAGTTGTTTAAATCCTAACATCTAAACACACACTTTTCCCGAGAGACACATAAACAAGTAACTGTGGGGAAGGCCAGGACAAACACTGGGAGGCAGAGGTGGACTTGTTGGGGCTGAGGTTGGTTCTCAGCCTACCAGGGGTGTGTGATTCAGCAATGGCGGCTTTTTCCTGAGGAGGGGGAGGGGAGAGAGGCTCCTGTCCCTACAGGGTGGGGACTTCCACGGGCGGGCGGGTAGGATAGGTCTGTTGTTTGGCCTTTTCTGCAGGCTGCCAACTGAGCAAGAGACACATCTCTCCACGGAGAGGGAAATGTCACCAACTTGGCTTCTCCAAGCATGTGTCACCAGCCTGATTGGGTGGCTGAGCCTGCGCTCGGCAGGAGTGGCAGGAGCCAGCACACTCGGAAAGGAAGCTATGACACATTCGTGGGGGCATGGACTGGCCACCAGCCAATGTCACTTCTCTGGTTGTCGAAACAAAATGGAGTCTGGTCTAAGGTCCTGTCTCTCTGAGCTGGCAGGGAGGTCCCCTCTCCGGTCCCAGGCAGCACAGGGGTTCCTTACTGGCTCTCGGGAAGGTGCCCAGTTTGCAGCATTTGTGGTCAAGCACATCAAGTCAGGTCTCCTCAGAGCTGCCGACGGCTCCCTGGGAGTGCCCTCAGCTCTCAGGGTCTTTTAAAGGGACAGACAGCTTCCTAAGTGCCAGCCCTGCCTGGCTTTGGGATCTTTGCGGTCTGGAGACAGTACGCCTCTCCAGGGATTGGCAGCTCATCTCCTAGACCAATGGTTCTCAACCTTCCTCATGCTGTGGTCCTTTAATACAGTTCCTCATGCTGTGGTGACCCCCCCCCCCACAACCATAAAATTATTTTCATTGGTGCTTTATAACTGTAATTTTGCTACTGTTATGAATCATAATATAAACTGTGTTTTCTGACGGTCTTAGGCGACCCCTGTGAAAGGATCATTCAACCCCTAGAAGGATTGCAACCCACAGGTTGAGAACCACTGTGCTAGACTACCATCTCTGGGATAGGCCTCAGAGAGGCCAGAGGTTCCTGCTGCTTTTTTTTTTATTTATTTATTTTTTTTTACAGTTCACCCTGTAATACAGAGTGCTCTGCCCTCCTAAGGCTGTTGAATGAGACCATGCTCCTGAAAATCAGGCGTGGTTAAAATACCAATGACCACCATTTATGGAGCAATTATGTGTGCCAGGTACAGTGACCCCAGCCACAAAGTGTGGAGGAGGTATGCGATGTGATCCCTGGGAAGATGGAGAAACAGAGGCTCCAAGATCCTGCAGATTGTTCTTCTTGTGAGCCACCAAGCAGCGTCAACTTCCAGAGCTCAGCAGAGCAATCAAGCCCTTTCCCCAGGTACCACATGCTACCCACAGCAATCGAGGGCTGGCTCTGTTCCAGCAAGAACCTGGGCTATGGCCGAAGGCTCTAAATAGATGGTCAGAGTCACAGCACAGACTGATTCTGAGAGCTGGGTTCACTGGGGATGGGCGTATAGCCAGAGCACACTCACACATGCCCCAAGACTGGTTCTTGGCCAGTCTGGTTCTGCCCTTTGTTCTGTCTCAGCCTAGCAGTCTCCACTGGTAGCCCTGCAAGCCCACAGCAGCCTAGTGCTCACCTGTCCCTAGGGAGAGGACGGTGCAGCCTCAGGCCCTGTCTAGATCAGCTCATTTTGATATGACGAATGCACCATGGCTCCTGGCTCAAGCCACAGAAGCTTCTTCCATAGTGCTGGGAAGGGAGATGGGTAGTGGTCTTCTAGAGTATTCCCAAGTGATAGAGGACAGAGTTCTGGTCTCTTTCTCCTTTTATGAAGTCCCCAGTCCCAGCACATGGGCCCAACCTTGTGACTGCCTCTAACTCTAGTACTTCTCAAAGACCTCACCTTCAAGTATCCTATCGAGTGAGGGCATCAGATTATAGTTTAGGGGACACAAATATTCAGTCCCTAGTGGCCTCCACCCAGGACTGGGTCTTTCTCTGCTATTGCATGTTGGAAACCCTTGGTATTACTTGGAGTCATCCATGCTCCATCCTACACCACCCAGCACTCAGCCACCAATTTGATGTTCCTATAACCCTGCTCCTGGTTCCCGCAGAGTCAGCTGGTCACGATGCTGGGACAAAGGTTTTGATGGGAGCAAGCTGGGCTGAGCCTTTGGGTGGACTCTTGGGTGGGCTACTCAAGCCAGTCTAAGCCTCAGAGTTCTCATGTCTACGATGAGTTCACCATTCATCACTTTGAGGATTAGCCGCGATTCATATGAAAAGCAACTGGTATTTAAAAAGCACTCAATGCCCAGCACTGTTATTATTAGTGGTACCTGTTGCACCCTGTTCTGAAGGCCTGCGTGAGTCTCCTCAAGCTCTCCATCATTTGGTATAGGATCTAGCAGCCATTTAAAGTGAAATTATGGACCAGGCTTGGTGATAGAATATTTGCTTAGCAAAATTTGCCCATCCATATGCCCAGTGTGTATGGGATGTCAGCGTAGGAGGGGTGACACACATGGACAGGCAGGGCCAGGTAGTACTGTGTACCTGATGAAGTGCCGGGGCTTTCTCAGGAGTCACCCTGCCCAAGTAGAGGGTGGCTCAGCTGCACCAAGCGTGAGGGGGGCGTCAGTTAAGTGGGATATTTGTTTTTAAATTTCTAACACTTACTTATTGTGTGTGGGGATCAGAGGACAACTTGTAGGGGCAGTGAGTTCTCTCCTTCTGCCGTGTGGGTTCCAGGGACTGAACTCAAGGGCAGCAGGCTTGGCAGGTGCCTTCACTGGCCGAGTCATCTCACTGGCCCCTAGGCAGGATTTTGAAGGATGGGGTGCACATGTCTTGTTAAACCATGTGATAGATGGTGCATCCATCCATGCTGTAGGTCCAGGGAAGACAACAAGGGAAAAGTCCCCCAAAACTGTCCTGCCCTCCACCCACAGACCTGGGACAGAGTCTGCAGACAGAAGTGGCATAGACTGAAGACAGTAGGGTGAGCTCTAGTCAGGTGTGGGAGGAGGAAAAGAGGGGCAGGTGGCTGCTCATCCATCCTGGGGTATGCACTCCCCACTTTCTCCAGCAGAGAGCTCAATGCTGCCTGTTCCCTAGGTTCCGACCAAGACTGGGTAGAAAGCCACTCCCATCCTACTGTCAGGCAGAGAGGGTGGAAGTGAGGGTTCCCTCCAAGTTTGTCTCCTCCACCCTTTGCCTTTTAGAGTTTTCTCTAGGGGATCAGAAAGGTAGCAGGATGGGACACAGCCACCCACGTGTGCACAGCCCTATTGCCAAGCTACAGTCACCACTGATGGAAGCCACAAGGAGTCCCAGGCATCGCTGGGCCAAATTCACATGCTTGAAGCATGCCTGGCTGGCGGGGGAGCCAGGTATTCCTTAGAGACTAGGGCTACCAAAAGATAACATGCTCCACTTCAAACAGAATTGCCGCTCTATTAAATCTCAGATCAAGAGGGAAATAATGAACCATTTCCATTTCTCTTTATAAGTTTAGTCTTTGTTTTCAGATTCCAATACAGAAAATTAAGCAGCCAGTATTTAAAAAGAATGAACGAAAGAAAGGCTGTGCAAGAAAGAGTAAGCCAGCCTCTCCAACAGGCAAGAGGAACCTGGGCCTGGGGGAAGCCGCTGGCTTCCTGCCCAGATGGGCTTCCCACGAGCAGAACTGCCGTCTGCAATGGAACACTGGCTTCTGGGGGTCTGGCTGCCCTGTGCAGCCTGCAGCCTGCAATCACATCAGGGCTAATGAAATCACACCTGACTCAGATCAGAGGCGACAACACTTGAAGCCCTCAGACTATGTGCCCTGTGTCACTCTTCTCGATCCATCCGTGTGTCCCTTTGCGGATGTGTGTTCCAGCCCCTAGAACACAGGGAAGGGGCCAGCTTGGACGGTCAATAGGACATAGGCTTTGGGCAGGCCAGAAGCAGCTGGTGCCCTTTGGAGGCAGCCTTGGCCTTTGCACTTCCTCTAACCTCTATTTTTCCTCCCTCTGCATCTGTGGAAATAGACAGCCTGTGCCACATTGTCAAGATCAAGGAAGGTTCTTGGCACAGCGCAGGATGAAGTCCTTTGCCGGCACATCCTTCTCAATGAACGATACATTTAGTACAGCCCAGCCCAGCAGGTACCCACATCCTATCTCTCACCCCCACTCAATAATCCCTCCCCAGGAATTCCAAATGGCGTTTGAACTCCCCCTCCTCTATCACCTCTGCACGATCCACACTCACCACCATGCCTAGCCTACACCATGGGCCCCAGAGCAATTGTCCCCCCCCCCATACCAGCCAGGCCCCCAATTAGTTCATGACACGCAGCTGACTGATCTCTGCAACATGTCATTTCTCCTACCCCTGCCAGCCTAAGGGCCTTTAGAGGTTTCCTGCTGCATTTGAGTGAAGATCCCCCACCCTTGCATGTTGAGGGATGTTCAGGGTGGACTCCTCTCCCCCACTGGCCTCTGTTCTTACCTGCCTCCTGCTCTACAGCCTTGCTCTCTCCACTCTGCACATGAGCCACACTGGCCTTCCCTCAGTGCTTCGTCCCTGCTCTGCCCCTGCCCCGGGATCTTCCTACGTGCTGTGGCCTTGACTGGGATGCATCTGACCGCGCGGTCTTCCTCACTGGCCTGTATGTCCCTTACACCACTTCTCCGAGGCGGGCTTCTCTGCTGCCTTCCCCAGTAGAAACCCCACTGCGGGCACTAGCCTCTTCCTCTGCTGTGTGTGACGCGCTGCTGTCACTGTCCCCACCAGACACCCCTGTCAGGCCGGGCACAGGCCCTGTCTATCGTTGCCTGCTTTACTGTTCCCAGCGCCGGTCATGACTGTCTGCAGAAAACACGAAGGAGCAAATGGGAGCCCCCTTTAGTACTGCAACCTAGAAGATGAGACGTGGTCTCCCTCGGAATACGCCAAAGTGCCGGGATGCAGGACACAGAAACACACAGAGCCAGGTCCATGCCCAGTGGTGTTGAGGAGTGGGACCCTGAGGGGGGGGGGGACGGCAGACGGGGAAAGGCATACATAGTGTGGGGTCTCCAGAGGAGGTGGCGCCGCTGGCTGTGGGGAGGGGTTTGTTCTTATTGGATGAAGCATGAATCCAGCAGGGCCGGCCTCAGAAGAAATGACAGAGAGCATCCTTTGCTAGGGTAGGCAGCAGAGCTCCCCATCTTACTTCACAAGAGCTCTCCCATGTCACAACCCGTAGGCTGCCTATGTGTATAGTATCTGTTCTGAGGCTGGATCTGGTGTTCCCCAAAATGTCCTCCTAATACTCACTTCAGTTATGCCCAGGAAGCCAATGCCACTTATCCCCTTCCCAGACCAAATCCAAGAGCCAGAGAGCCTGGCCAAAGAGCCTTCAAGGGACAGGCATTGAGCTCAATTGGCAGAGAGCTTGCCCATCACCCCGGAGCCTTGGATTCCACCCCCAGCACTGCACAAACCAGGGGCAGTGGAACGTTCCTGTAATTTCAGCACTGGGGAGGCAGAGGCAGGAGGATTGAGACTTTAGGACCATCCTCAACTGCATGGTAAAATAACTCAGGCTACATGAGACCCTGTCTCAAAAAAAAATAAAAATAAAATTAAAAATTAAAAAGGTTCTCAAAGCCGGGAAGATCAAAACCCCGGTGCCTTTGCAAAACCTTGGTCCCTGTGAGTTCTCACCGGGTGTCCTGACCCAGCAATCCATGGCACTGCACTGGGATTGTGCTCGCCCAGCTGCTTGGAGTGAGGGGCTGGAGGGGTGGGAAGGAAAGGAGACTGCCCCAAGAGCAGCCCAGCACCTCTCAGGACAGCTGTC
>CABHPP010001794.1:0-13551 GCA_902168425.1 Peromyscus attwateri | reverse complement strand
TAGAAGAGCTATCTGTCACAACTACATAGGGAAGGTCTGGGAGAAAGGTCAGGGCTGCAGACACTGGTACAAGGGTTGGACACTCAGTACTGCAACGTATCAGAACTCCGAGAGGTGGGGAGGCCTTGGGCTCAGCAGCCTTCCATTATTGGAGAGTGCATTGCATTGTTGATTCAATATCCCCAGAACAGACTGTGGTGAGGGACCAGGCATTGCCTGCCTGTTTCCAGAGCCCAGCCTGGGTCTTAGGTACTCAATAAATGCTTATGTGAGGGAGGAAAACAGTAAGAGCCAGCTACAGGCAGACCCTAGGGTAACAGCACCCTGGGGATCAGGACGAGTGGCAGGGCCAGATGCAGGTGGGATGGGAGAAGGCACAGCTCAGCCTTGCTTCCAGAGGCTCACCGGACACCAGCAGACAGCTGGTCAGGAGGGGGACTTGAGGCGGGGGGGGGGTGTCCCAGACTTGAGGAAACAGGGATGCAATTGACAGGATGAACAATGCAAAAGGGGAAGGGCCACTATTGCTGGGCACAGGCAGCGCTAGCCCTGCTGGACCTGAGAGGCAGGGCCGCAGAGAGCAGAGTAAGGAGTCAGAAGATTTGGTGTGGTTGTGGGTCAAAGCACCCCTAGAAACAAAGTCAACACAGACCCCTGGCCGAAGTTAGTAGGTTGCCTCCAGTGCCTAGTCCCCAGGCCCCAGCATGGCATCTCTACTTTGTCAGTTCTACCTGTCCTAGAGGAACAAGGGGCCCCTCTGGTCTCCAGGGATTACATTAACCTTCCTCCTCTAGCTCTTTCCAGCTCTGTGGACACGACCAGTGGGTACCTTTTTGGAACTGTTTTGTTTTCATTTGAAAAATCCAGCAGGCTAGACAAACATCCTAGAGCTTCTAAAGATCTCTGGGCAGAGGCACTAATGGCTAATTAGGGACCCTGGTGACGGCAGGCCTAGAGCTCCACAGAAAACAATGACAATCAGGGTCAGGTGCAGACAGGCCCCCTGGGTGGAGTGAGTGCCAATTATGCCAGGAAAAGTCAACATGCTGCAGCCAGGGAAGGAACTGGAGGCCCTGACACCATGTGGAGGCATTTGGACTTCATCCCGTAAGCAGCAGGGAGCCACTGAAGACTTCAGGGTGATGGGGATAGCGATGTGGGCAGAGCAAGATGTGAGAGGGCAGGAGCCGGGAGGGGGCAGGGAAGCATGAAGAACTGGTGATTAGAGACGGGAAGGGACTCCGCGTTGGACCCAGCTGCTTGGGTCTCAGATGCTAGAGAACGAACTACACTCCTGTCCACAATGGAATGTGGTCTCTCAGAAGGGAAAGTCCAGCTTATCACCCACTCAGCCTCAGATTCTCCATCTGCATCCGTGGGAAGAAACATCCTTCTCATCAGAGGTGAATAAAAGGGAGGAGTTCCAAAGGAGAGGGGCTACAGAACCCCTCCCCCCAAAGCATCTTATAAAGCCCTAAGATCTTTGTTTTTTAGGTGGGGTTAGGGATGGAACCCAGGGCCTCCTTCATGCTAGAAGAGCAGTCTACCATTGAGTTATATCCTCAGGCTTTGGGGTTTTTTTTATTTGAGGCTGGGGTCTCCAGCTCTACCACTCTGAATGCACCCGATCTTGTCTGATTTTTGAGGTGGGAGGGGGTGGCACAGGGAGCCTAGAGGAGGAGAACCAGCTCTCTCCCCAGCCTGGGCTCCCCATCAGCAGAGCTGCCCTGGTGCCCCCTGGGGTGCAGAAGAACTGGCTAAACACACCCTGAGCTGTGAAGGGGCGATGGGAGAGCGAGGAAGAACTGCAGGCCTGCCGGAGCGTGGCAGCTGGCAGGGCCGCCGGGGAGGTGCGGTGTGTGGCGCTGAGCCACACCGTGGACTGGAAATGTCATTATCTGCTATTTACCACAGCAGAGGACAAGCGAATGCGCAGAATTACCTCTGCTAAGAGCCGCTAAATAGATTGGCCAATGGCTCTTCCTGCTGCGGAAGCCTTACACGACTCTATCCACCAGACCTGCAGGAAGGAGCCGAGACTGCCGCAGCTGGGTTGTGGACACAAGGGTGGGGGTGGGGGTCACTGTGACCCAGCCTGGGCAAGCCCACAGAGCCCAGGCAGGTCTGCTTCCCACCCTTGGGCTATAGGAACTCTTATCCACTCGGTGAGGGCCTAAGCCTCAGGATGACTCAAACCGGACCCCATCTCTGTGTCTGTCCAGACATTTCCAGATCATGACAAACCAGGTCAGACTGTGACAAACCAGGGCAAGGCCGCTGTGTAAGAGGCACTGCCTCAGGAAGCCACTGTTGGGTGCCACTCCCTACTCTATAATCTGCCATGGGTGCTGAGGTTGCTTCTGGCATTGGGGAGCCCCATCTACAAGGTGACATCCATATCTCCTTCTTTGCGAGGTCTCCTGCATGCCTTCTACTCTCTCCCCTTACCACAGGTATGGAGGTAACGTCTGAACAGAGCTGAGCCACCATGAATGAGCCGTATCTCCAAGCCTCCATTTCTCCATCTGAAAAATGGTCTAAACACTGCCTTTTGCCTGTCACGTGATGGTGGTGGGTTGTGGGGACTCAGGGCTTCACAGCAATGTCAAGGGACAGAGGGACTCTTAGAGTACAGACCAACCTATGTGGGCTTCCTCCTGACCCAAGGACGCGAGTCCCAACCTGAGCCCAAGGGCTAGGGAATGAACTAGAGCGGTTTTGATGCTCCAGAACCCTCGGGCAGGTGCAGAGAGGTAGAGGAAGTGTGCTTCAGCTCCCAGCTGCACCTGTCACACAGATTTGCAACCTGTGGATGGTAACGGGGTGGGCCTGAGCCTCACAGGATGAATCTGCCCAAACAGCCTATGATACTGTCTGGTCCAATCCTTTCCTGTCACAGTAGTCCTAAAGTGGGGTAGAGGGATGACGTGTGTGTGTGTGTGTGTGTGTGTGTATGTGTGTGTATGTATGTGTGTATGTGTGTGTGTATGTATGTGTGTGTATGTGTGTGTGTATATGTGTGTGTATGTGTGTGTGTATATGTGTGTGTATGTGTGTGTGTGTGTGTGTGTGTGTTTTGTGGGTATTTTTCATCCAAGGTCACATAGAAGGGACAATGCTGTGACTAGATGTGGCCTAGTAGTTGTGGGTGCAGGAGGGTAGACGCAGTGGACTTAGGCAATGGGGTTCCCACCCCCCCACCCCCACCCCCACAGAAGGACCAAGGAGCCTTCTAGAAATAAACTGTGACACCTGGATTTCAGACATGGGTGGGTACATATGTGTTGGCAGTGGGCAGGAGGCAAGCTGCAGAGGTCTGTGGGTCCCAGGAGAGAGGTAGATTAAGGGAACAGGATGGGAAATGCCTGCCATCTAAGGAGGTGGGCATCTATTCACCACACTCCAGCCCTGGCCCCAGCGGGCTGTGAGTAGCCTAGGAAGGAGTAGCTACAGAGAAGTATGTAAAATTCCCTTATATTATCACATAGTTCCTAAACACAGAATTGGATTGTTTTTTTGCGCGTGCGTGTGTGTATGTGAGGGTGTTGATTTCTTATGTGGTATGAAGCAAAAATATAAACAAAGGAAATTATAGAATAAGGAATATATTTAGTCCCATCAAGAAAATAGACAGGGGTAGAGCAGGCAGAGGCCTGTAGTTCCATTGTTTGGGAGGTGAAGGTGGGAAGATTAGAAATCAAGGCCATCCTCAGCTACACAGTAAGTTTCAGGCCAGCCAGGGTTACTCTGCAAGACCCTATCTCAAGAACCGCGCCCCACCCCCAGTCACAGTATACATCTGCAAACGCTTGGACATGAGAGAAGGATTTGGAAGGAAAAACACCCAGGGTCAGGGCTGGGTTAATATTTTACCTACATCTATATAAATGCTTTCTAATTCTCCCGCAGTCGCTGTGCATGAGACGCCATCTCTAAGAGCATATCACACGCCTAGCTCATTTCAACCCCATAACCACTCCAAGGCAGGAACTTTGATTATCCCCAATTTCCAGGTGAGAACATCGAGACGGGAGAATATAAGCAACTGAATCCAGTGCCCTAAAGCCCTAGGCAGCAGTATTACCTTTTAAGACTCCAGGAAGAGATGGCCAGGAGTGTAGCTCAGTGACAGAAGGCTTGTCTAGCATGCTTCAGGTCCTGCGTCCCATGCCCTGCATAAAAGTCAATCCAGGAAAATACAAGCCTCAAGCACTACCTTGCTGAGTTTTTAAGCTGCTGGGGCTCAACTACCCGACCTTGTACCGCTTGCCTAGTCCCCACCAATGACATAACCAGGAGAAGATGTCTCCTCCCTTTCCACATCTTGTTTGTCTGTTTTCTGCAGTACTGGTGATGAAGTCGGGGTCTCACGCTGGGTAAGTCCTCCCACTAAGTCCCATCTCCAAGCCCCTTCTTACCCTCTGGAGCCATCAGGTGCCCTGGGCTAGAAAAGGGAGGGCGAGGAAGCAAGCTGTGTCACTGCTTCCGTGGCCCTGCTTCCGTGGCCCTGCTACCGTGGCCCTGCTACCGTGGCCCTGCTACCGTGGCCCCGCTACCGTGGCCCCGCTACCGTGGCCCCGCTACCGTGGCCCCGCTAACGTGGCCCTGCTAACGTGGCCCTGCTAACGTGGCCCTGCTAACGTGGCCCTGCTACCGTGGCCCTGCTACCGTGGCCCTGCTAACGTGGCCAAGGACAATATGCAAATAGAGACATGACAGCGCAATGGATGCTGAATTCAAAATTCCTACCGTTTTCACCCGCCACAAGCTTCTCATTGTATTTGTTTTCAATTCTTGTAAAATCCACTCTAGCTCACGGGTTGTCCAAAGCAAGAAGGACCCCTGATCTAGTGCTACCAGCTGTTGGTCCCTGGCATGGGAAGGACCAGGTCCACCAGGCTGTTCACAGCAGACTCCAGAGCAACTGGCGTAAGACCAGGGAGGTGGTAGGTGCCACAGGTTTTGGAAGCAGAGTTGAAGCCAGAGTATAGGCACTGGTGTGGTTGGGGCTTAGGCTGAGAGCTCAGGCTAGGGTCAGAGCTCGCTCTTAGGTCTTGGCGGCCAAGCCTGGGCAGTCTATGCCCTGCTGCTGAAGGTGGCTCCCGGGTGCCGAAGGGCTAGACAGAGAAGGCGGCTCAGCTCCTGTTCTTTGTTCATGCTCCTCTATTCCTCATGCCCCACTGGGCAGCTTTGTGGGGTCACAGGGTGGTCCCTTCTCAATTTTGCTTCATTCCCAACCTGGGTGACATGGCCACACACAACAGGTGCCCCGAGACTGGCCCTGGCTCGTTACTGGATAGAGAAGCTGACATTGCAACAGCTGGACACCTTGAGATATTAGGTCATGAAAATGTCAGCCGACAGGCCGCACACCCTCACCTGCTCCTCCTGCCTTGGCCTTTGCATGCCAGGCACCCGTGCTCAGACACAGCCTGTAGGGTGAGGCCATTACAACCCCACCTGGAGGCGGACTTCAGCCTCCACTTAGTATCCCTTCCCTCACCTGAAAAGAATGGCTAGCCAGCTCCCAAGGCAGCTCCGGTGATGGAGTGGGTAAGGAGGCCTGGCATGGAGGCAGCTGCCACAGGGTCTCACGTAACCCAGACTGGCCTTGAACTTGCCGTACAGTTGAAGATGACCTTGGGGAGAGCACCACCATGCCAACTTTGGTGTCGTGCTGGGCATACCAGTCCAAGAACTCCACCAGTTGAGCTGCACCCCCGACCCACAGTAACTTGAACTTGTTTCATCGTTTTTTCTTCCTTGCTTCTGAGTGTCTATCCTGGTGGTCCTGCCAATGCGCCGCATCCCCCCAAGTCCCCCGGAGAGGTGTGTGTGTGGACCTCTGAACTGCTCAGCCCCCCTTGGATGCCTCTACTGACGCAGGAACAAATACAGATGCCTCAGCCCGGCCCTTCCCGCTGTTTTCAGATCGCCGCTCCCTCCGGGTCCCCTTCCTCTCTCCTCCAACCTCAGTCTCCCATTTACCCAAACCATCAACTACATCGAGTACCCAGCAGTCCTGTGCCTCTCCAGAGCCATGCCCGCTCTAGCCACGCCCTGTTGGGCACCTTGTTATTCCCCCCAGCATGGCTCCCCGTGAGTAGAGGCTGCTCAGCTTCTCCCCGTTATCTATTCTGGGGCTCCTTTTGCCTTCCTCCCCTACAGCTCTCCCTTTCCCATATGAGATCTGGGGGGCAGTGGCGGGGAGCAGGGGGGGGGCGGCCAGGCCTGGCATCCCCATCTCTTCCCTGGAAGTCAGATAGGTACAGTGTCTAGAGTTGCAGAACTGACGCACAGGCCAGGGATGGAGAGTCAACCCACTGAGCTATGGGCATTAACTGGCCAAGTGGACCATAGCCCACCTTCTTCTATCCGGATGACCCCGAGCAGAAGGTCAGCGGTGTGCTGGTGGCATGACAGGGTGACAGAATGGGCTCTGAACTGCACTGAGAGGCAGTTCCTATATTTAGGGGAAGAAAAGCCTGGCTGCAGGCACCAGGCAAGACGAGTGCCCATTAATGGAGATGTTCTGCTTGCCAACCCCAGGCGAGGTGGATGTTCCAAGATGCAGCTTGGTGTCTGGTCCAATCCTCTGATCCTAACGACAGGAGCCAAGTCAATTCCTGCCAAACAGCCTTGGCGACAGGCAAGCAGCCAGAGCGGCCCCTCAGGGCAGAGGAATTAAGTGACTTTTTCCGGGAATTTAGGAAACATCAGTGGCCGAATGCAAGAATCCATCTTTGTAATAAGGCACAAACACATGTCTTCCACATTGAATTAGGCCGAGGAAGAGAAAGACACAGCGAGGCCAATTTGAGGCAACTGGGATGAATATGCTGTCACTCAAGGTGGCTGGCAGCTGCTTCTATGCTCTCTCTCCCTCCACATCAGGGGCTGAGGTGCTTAACATCAGGCTTGGAAAGGGACACCCCCAATTTCCTGTTAAAAAAAAATGGCCACCTCCTAACTCATTTTTTTTTAAGCTTTTTTTTTTTTTTACTGGAGCTGAGGACCGAACCCAGGGCCTTGCACTTGCTAGGGAAGCGCCCTACCACTGAGCTAAATCCCCAACCCTCCTCCTAACTCTTATACATTGGTGGCAGGATGTAAAATCATTCAGCCACTGTGAAGAGCAGTATGGCGACTTCTCACAAAACCATCGCTGAACTATGGTGGGATGCAGTAATATCACCTTCGGGTATATGCTCCCAGGGACTTGGAAGTGGGATCTCAGATCTGCACAAGCGCATACACAGTCACATCGATCACAAAACATGGGAGCATCCCAAGTGTCCATCACAGATGAATAGGTCAGCAAAGTATGGTCAAATAGAAGGTTCGTCCCTTCATAAGGGACAGGAATTCCAACCAGCACATGCTGTGGTGTGGATAACACTTGAAGAAATCATGCCTAACAAATCTGGTGAAATGCAGATTCTGGCTCAGGGGGTGCAAGGGGGCTTGAGAATTTGCGCTTCTGGTAAGCACTGAGGGATGTCTGTGCCTCTGGTCCTCAGCCCGCACTTTGAGTAGCCAGCACCTGAATTCTTTGACTCCTCTGGTGTCTTCACCTTCAGGAGGTGCTCTCTGAGGACTAACTGGGGAGGACTCCCAAATCTTCACAGAGGCACACCAGTCCCTGCTCAGAGTCAGCAGACTTTATAGGAAGTGCTACCGCCAGCAGATCCGAACCCTACCTAGGGATCTAAGAGAGGAGGGCCAGGAACAGGTGTGAAATGGTGATGGGAGAGGGTAGGGAGGGACTTGGCTTCCTCAGATTGCCCAGGCTAGTGGCAGGCAGGAGGGTGACAAGGAAGTACCATCTGCTCTTCCCTTGCTCAGCAGCCACAAGTCCCTCACCCTGAACAGAATGGAGTCTCGGGCTCAGGGGATATGGCACAACCTCTATCCAGCCTGGGATGGTTACGGCCAGTCTCAGCAGCGAGACACAGATCCTCCTTAGATGAAAACCGTCTGGAGTCTGTGGCAGAAGGGATCAGGGGTGACCCACGCCCTGCTTACAGTGTTTCCCCCATGATGGGCTGAGGCCATGATGACCCACGAGAACTTTTGCTAAGGGACTGGAGAAAAATGCAGGCTAACCTCAGACCGCTACCAGGACCCAGCACACATGATCTAGGTTATGTCAGGCTGCCTCTCCTGGGCCCCTACTGTGAGATCCATTTGGCTGAGACCAGGGAAAACTCCAACTGCTTCCTCAGACTGGTGACAGAACTGTCCTGGGCTCAGATGGTCATCCTGCAGCCAGGCACAGACTCCCATGGCCAGAAAGCTGGCCTCTCAATTAGGCGGAAGGCTGGTTGACTCAGATCGTAGGCAATTAGGAGTACCAGGCCTCTTTAATTAACCAGCCAGCCTCTCCCTTCCCACTACAGCCGGGGAAATGAGGCCAGGCGGCCAGCGTGCGAGTGTGTGTGCAGGCCCAATTAGAGGACCACAGCTCCAGGGCTGCTGGGCTTCCCACCTGTACGTTCATTAGCTTGTGGCTGCTGAACACTGTCAGAGATCCTGCTGGAGGGGCATCAGTGTCCCCAGGAGCACCTGAGGACCTGTCCTCCCCCAGGAGGTCTGCCCTGGACACATCCAATGCCAGGGATCTTCCCAGCATCTTTTCTCCTCAGCTAGCCCAAACACACACACCTTTTGGTCTTCGGAGACTGGCTCCTCCAGACAGCTCTCCTGGCTGCTAAATCCTGGGAACCCTAGGTCCCCAACAGCTGTGGGATGTCACTGATATGGGTGTCACTCTAGAGTACTGCCCATTAACCTTGGCAGTCAGGACCTGAGAGAAGAATGCCCCCTCTTCTAGATTCCTCTCACCCTCCCCGACCCCCCGAGTACCACCGAGACTGTTCCTCGGTGCTGTATGACTCACTGGCACCAGCACACTAAAAGGGGTCCCTGCCAGCTCGACACTGATATTGAGAACTGCAAAGGTATCCAAGCCCTCTATTCAGTGACCTAAACTTTGGAAAAGAAGAGACTAATGATGGCAGCTTCACCATAAAGCTAGGGAGAGCACCAGTTCTAGGCACGGTGGTACCGGCCGGAATCCCAGCACTCCAAAGGCAGAGGCAGGAGGGTTGAGTTTGAGGCCACCATGGGCTACATATTGAGACTCCATCTTAAAAAAAAAAAAAGGAAAAAAGAAAAGAAAAAGAAACAAGACTAAACCATAGCATGGATTCTAATAAGGAAAACACAGGGTACAATCGACTGAATTGGGTTCCTCAAAATTCCACTGTTGAACCCCAACTCCCATTGCAACTCTACTGGGAAAAAGGCTACCCTGAAAGTAAAGAATTAAGGTTAAATGAGACCTTAAGTGTGAGGCTGCATCTGATACGATTAATGTTTGTAGAGGAAGAGACATCAGGGCTCCTGCCTGGTGCCATATGAGGACATGGGAGAAGCCATCCATCTGGCAGGCCAGGAAGACTGAATTGCCTTGGACTTCCCAGTCCTCCGAGCCATGGGGAAATAAAGGGCTGTTGTTAAGGCACAGAGTCCTGGCTGACGGATCTGCGGTGTCGCTGTGTCTCTCCTGTGACCCACGAAGGTCAGGTCCATGCTCTGCGGCAAGTGTGCAGTCTGAGCAGGGAGTACCTGGGGTGGCTGAGTCACGGTGGCAGGGTCCCCCATCTTTGCTAGGTGCTAGGGATGGACCAGACCGTAAAGGGCTTCCCTGCACCAGCTAATCCACACCTCACATCCACCTGGTGCCGATGACTGCATTGTGACCTTGTCTTACAGATAAAGAAATAAAGTCCCAGAGCGGTGAAGTGAGTGTTACCAGACCACTCCATGTCAGCCAAGCTGGAAATACAACCCAAGCTGGTGCTACAGCTCCGGGCACCTCTCTTCCCGCCATGAGGAAAAACGAAGAGAAGAGAAGCACTCCTCCCCTGCGGCCACACCCACTCAGTCAGGGGTCCTAGGCACTGTCCAGGGCTGGTGTGGGGACAGCATACTGGCAGTTCTGGACATAGGGTAGCCCAAGTGGCCTCATTCTCGCTTTCTGCCTTCTAGGGCTCTTCTCTCCATCAGGGAACCCTCATTCAGAACTAATTCTTCCTCATCTGTTTAGAATACACCAAAGACACTGACGCTCTGTTAACGAAGGGCCTCCACCCCCCTGATGCCTTCTCCCTAAGCCCATCATTCCTCAATGGCAGCCATCATCACCAAGCTTGCCCTCTGTGCTCTGTCTCCCTGCAGTCTTTTTGGCCTTTAGTAGCTAGAGCCGTCCCTTAAAAACACACAGCAGGGGCTGGAGAGCTGGTTCAGTGGTTAAGAGCACTGGCTGCTCTTCCACAGGACCAGGGTTCAAGTCCCAGCAACTCTATGGTGGCTCACAACTGTCATTCCAGCTCCAGAGGGTCTTCTGCCCTCTTCTGGCCTGCACAGCACTTGCATTCACAGAGTACACAGACACACACATTAGGGCAAAACACCCAAAACACTTAAAACAGACTGTACCCCATCCCTTCTCAGTACTCCATGCCATGCTCAATACTCAGCTTCATCCTCTTAAATACATAATAGAATTCCAGCTCCTGACCTTGAGTTATGAGGCTCTGTGGGACCTGGCCCAAGCTCATCCCTCGCCCCTCTGTTCCAGATACTTTCTGCCCCCCACCTCCCTGCCATACAGAGTTTTGCCGTGTGTAGCTCTGTAGACCAGGCTGGCCTCGAACTCACAGAGATCCACCTCCCAAGCACTGGGATTAAAGGTGTGCGCGGCTGCCCAGTCTGTTCCAGATACTTTTATTAGCTCTTTAAGCCCAGCTAGTTCTACTCCAGAATCTGTGTGCCTGCAGCTCCCTCTGCCCAGAACATCTGTCCACCAGATCCTCCCAGGACTGACTCTTGCTTGTGTCCAGGCTCAGTTCAGAGAAGTGTCCCCTTAGCAGCCAAAGTCACATCACTGTCTCACTCCGCAGAGCCCTCATCTTCCTGGCATTATTTTGTGTTTACTTATTTAAAATTTGTTGTCGCTTTTCAATCCTGGGAAAACAGCTTCAGGGACAGCAAGGGTCTTGCCTACCTCCTAGAACCAGCCTGCACATGGTGGACCTTCTACTATTTAAAAAATGGCAAGTTGGGTGTGGTGGCACAACCCTCTAATCCCAGCACTCAGGAGGCAGAGGCAGGTGGATCTCTGTGAGTTCGAGGCCAGCCTGGTCTACAGAGAGAGTTCTAGAACAGCCAGAGCTATACAAAGAGACCCTGTCTTGAAAACTCAAAAATTAAATAAAGAATGGTTACCTATAAACAGATAACCCAGTCTTCTTGAGGACATATGAAGAAAACACCCCCAAACCTCTCAATGCCCTCAATCTACTAGGCCTCCCCCCTAACCCCCAACCTTTACCCTGAACAAATTTCTGCCAGACCAGCACTCAGTCTCTTTCCCACTGGCAGAGTAAGACACATCATGGAAATGCTCTCCAACCAGCGACCAGCCCCGCCCCAGGGCACTGGGCAGTGGGGGAGGGGAGTCAGGGAGAACATTTCCCCCACAGCCCTCATCCAGCTGAGGCCCTCCCCTGGGACAGTCCGTTGCCTAGGCAATGGCTCTCTGAGGAGCAGCTGGCATTAACTCTTTAAAAACTGGGACAGCAGCTCACTTTGTGGAAGAGACTGGGACATTCCCTGGGGGAGGAGATACGGCACTGCCTGTCAGGGTCGCACAAGCCTGGAATCTTTAGAGTAGTTGTGAGGTGGAGAAATAGGAGGAGGAAACTGGTGGCTGGGACCACAGAGGCAGAAGGCTGACGTCACAAAACATCACCCACCTGGTCCCGCTCCTGGGAGCAAAGCATTCCCAGGTTCCCACAACCACCACATATGCGGTCTCTAGTTCTGAGTGAAAGAGGAACCAGCACACCCTCCAGGTCTCCATCACCCCTCTGCTGTGCTTGGACGATCAATCCATACCCTTTAGACTCTTATCACCACAGGCAATAGAGTGGGAAGACTGTGCCTCCAGGTCCGGGCTTTCCCACCGATTCACTGGGTATATTAACCTCTTCCACGGTTAGCTTTGGAACGCCACCGCTGAAGATGCCCTTGTCAAGGCTGCAAAGCCTTCATGTTTCAAGTCCATGTTTACTGCTACGGTGTGTCCACCTCTGCTGTCTTTTTGGTGCTCTCCACCCATCCCAGGATTGATTAATCCCCGAAACCATTCTAGTTGACTACAGCTTGTCATCTTTTGTCATCTTAAGAAGATTCTTTTCCCTCTGTCTTGTTCACTTTAAGAACTCCAAGCTTGGGGCTAGAGAGACAGCTCAGTGATTAAGAGCACTGTCTGCTCTTCCAGAGGACCCAGGTTCAATTCCCAGCACCCACACAGCAGCTCACAACTGTCTGTAAATTCCAGGGGATCCAACACCCTCACAGACATAGATGCAGCGAAAACACCAATACAGATGAGATATAAATAAATAAAATGAATAAAAATAAAGAACTCCAAGCTTAAAACAATGACTGACACATGGGAGTTGCTTGAGGATGGGTTCCAGCAAAACTAGGGTAAAACCAAAAAGGTGTGTCTTCGACCTAGGGAGTCATCGACGGGGAGTCATGCGCTAATTACTATACAGTACAGTTTATAGCTGGAAGAGGAAGAATCCAGAAGAGTTTCATAGGATAACGAGTAAAACTGAGATTCGAAATAAATGCGAACATTGGAAGGCACATTATTCCCTGGGAAATAATAAACTAAAGTCAACTATTAAAAAAGTCTTGGGCTCATTATGAAGTGATTTAACTCGTGGCACAGTTTAGTATAAGAAAAGGAGAAGATCCACTTGATCTTGGGAAGGTCTTTCTTGCTGGCATCAAGAGAGCAGACTGTCAGAAGGGAAGCCCAGGCCAGTGCTACTCAGTCCCGAGGAAACAGTACTTGCCTAACATTTACTGAGCGCCTATGTGCTAGGTAAGGTTTTTTTGGTTTTGTTTTGTTTTGTTTTTTTTGTTTTGAGTCAGGGTTTCTTTGTGCATCCCTGGCTGTTCTGGAACTCACTCTGTAGACCAGGTTGGCCTTGAACTCGCAGAGATCCACCTGCCTCTGCCTCCCAAGTGCTAGGATTAAAAGTGTGCACCACCACCACTGCCCAACCCTAGGTAAGGCTTTATGAGTTTTGCATTTAATGTATCTGATCCTGGAGTAAATGTGGTAGTTGCCCCTATTTTCCAGATTGAGAAAATGAGACATGAGATACCAGACCAATTTCCTGAGGTCGAATGGGTGGTATAGGAGCAGGATTTACACCCAGGCTGGCACTCTCCTTCCCAGAGCTATCTCTAGAAGCCATGCCATGCAATCTTCAGTCCCTTCTTGCCAAACAGCAAACGATATCACCACATACATAAATGTACACGTGCACACATGCGTGCACACACTGTCCTGGAAACTGGGATGCAAAGCCATGGGGTGGCAGAGCTGACCTGTGCTGGGGAGCTGATTGGCAAGGCTAGAGCAGGGCTTACCTTCCTGCAGTCTTTGCAGAAGACAGAGGC
>CABHPP010001793.1:48747-81382 GCA_902168425.1 Peromyscus attwateri | reverse complement strand
TGTCTAATTAAGTAATTAAATCAGTGACTGCTTAGCACACACAGTGGGGATGTATTGGACTTGGTGAAGTCAGCACTGAGGAATGCTGGTATTTTGGTGGAGGTCATTGAAAGCTGTCACACACAGTGTAGCGTGTGTCAGACAATATGGTTTGTGTGTGAATGTGAAGGGTCCAGAGAGTACCATAGGACAAGCTGGTCTTCAGAGCCTGGCTGTGCCTGTCACTGTATGTGAGCCCTGGTGAGCTTGGGGACCTCTCTGTGTCTTAGCTTTGTGGCTTGTCAGCTGTAATGCCTGCATCATGTACTTCTAGGGTCCATGCTTGCTCTCTGCGTGACAGCGGCTTTGGAGCGGCCCTTGGTGACCCTTGATGTCCTCCCTTGACTTAGTGATTTTGTTTTTAAGACTTTATTTTAAATTGTGCGTTCATGTATGTCTATTTGTGGGCACGGACACATGAGTGCAGGTACCTGTGGAGGCCAGAAGAGGGTGTCGGAGCCCCTGGAACTGGAGTTACAGGTGGTTGTGAGCCACCTGATGTGGATGCTGGGAACCGAACTCAGGTCCGCTGCCGGAGCAGCAAGCACTCTTCACGGCTGAGTCATCTCTCCAGTCCGGACTCTGTCTTTGCTCACTCTGCCTCCCCTCTGTCAGACAGCAAGCATCTCCAGGGCGGCTCTCTGCCTCTCCTGGGGATAAACAGAGGTGCTTGATGGAGCAACGGCTGAGAGACAACACAGCTGGGAGCATTTCTGTGGCTTAGGTGGCGGGGCTGACCCTCTGCAAGGGAGCTGCTGTCCAGCTCTGTAGTTGAGAGAATAGAAGGGTAGAGAGCACCGAGTAAACCAGCTTAGGGGCCCAGAGATAGTGAGAAGCAGCGTCAGGTACTGGAGATGAGCAGTGGTGACCGTTACACAATAATAGGAATGAACATGGTGCTACAATTAAAAATGGCTGGGAATGGTTAGCCAAAGCAAGCAGAGTCAAGAATTGAACCTATCCAGAACTGCATTGTTATCAAATCGGGGTGCTGGGAGTCGGGCAAGGAAGGCTACACAGTTCCTTGGTTCTTCAAACTAGGGAGGAATGCAATTCCCCTCCCCCCCTTTTTTTAGTTTAGTTTTGTTTTAATGCATTTATTTGTTTATTTGGTTATTTAGTTTTCTGAGATAGGGTCTCTCTCACGTAGCCCAGACTGGCCTCAAACTTGCTATGTAACCAAGGATGACCAGTAAGTCTTGATTCTCCTGCCTCTACCTCCCGTGTGGTAAGACGTCATGAGCCACGACATCCTATTTTATGTGGTGCTGGGAATCAAATCCTGACTGGTGTGGTAAACAAGCACTCTACCAACTGAGCTATATCCACAACCTCTTAAGTCCTTAAAACAATTAAAAGTTAAAAATATGTTTCTTTCTTTCTTTCCTTTTTTTTTTTTTTTTTTTTTTTTTTTGAGATAGGATCTCACTATGTAGCCATGACTGGCCTGGAGATCATTATATAGATCAGGCTGGACTTGAACACACGTAAGTCTGCCTGCCTCTGCCTCCCAAGTGTTGGGATTAAAGGTGTGTGCCACCATACTGGCTATTTAATTGTATTTGTGCGTGTGTGCCTGTTTGAGTTTGTGTGCATTATGGCATGCAGGTACCCACTGAGGCCAGAGGGTATTGCATCCCCTGGGAACTGGTATGATAGGCAGTTATGAGGGGCCAGATTTAGGTGCTGGGAACTGAACCTGGGTCTTTTGTAAGAACAGTAAGTGCTTTCTAACCATTGAGCCGTCTCTCCAGCTCCCTTTAAAAATAATTTTTTTAAGTAATATGCAGTGATGTGTTCACTCTGTTTTCTTTTTTAAAAATAAGTTTTAAGTTAGAATGCCAAGTTAATTACCTACCAATAGCTCCTCAGTTAGGGGTGGGACTCTGTGCATACCTTCCCACTCCATGATAGGATTTTGTCTGGCTTGAGGTTTCCCAAGTCTTGTACACGCTGTCACAATTTTATTGTTGTTGTTGTTTTTGTGTTTCAAGATAAGAGTTTCTCTGTGTAGTCCTGGCTGTCCTGGAACTTACTCTGTACATCAGACTGGCCTGGAATTCAGAGATCTGCCTGCATCTGCCTCCCGAGTGCTGGGATTAAAGGCGTGCGCCACCGCCACTCTGCTACAATTCTTAACATTAGAAGTTAAGATGGTGGCCAGCTGAAGTGGATACTGAGTGTCTTAGTTAGGGCTCCTACTACTGCAGTGAAACACTGTGACTGAAAAGAAAGCTGGGGAAGAAGGAGCCTGTTTGGCTTTACTCAAACAGGGCAGGAACCTGGGGGTAGGAGCTGATGCAGAGGTCATGGAGGGGTGCTACTCACTGACTTCCTCAGGGCTTGCTCAGCCTGCTTTCTTATAGAACCCAGGACCACCAGCCCAGGGGTAGCGCTACCCACATTGACGGGCTCTTCTCCATCAATCACAAATTAAGAAAATGCCTTACAGCTGGATCTTCTGGAGGCATTTTCTCAACTGAGGTTCCCTCCTTTCAGGTGACTCTATTAGCTTGTGTCAAGTTGACATAAGATTAGGCAGCGCACCGATAAGTGCTACCCAGACTCGTCTTGAATTGGGACTCTTGGCTGTGGATGGCTTAGCACTACTTCTGGCTGAGACTTGTTCTTGGCAATAGGGAAGTGCCTCATCTAAAATTCCATCCCTTTCTTCTCTCCCATGCTGTGGCATCCGGCGATGGGCTTATAGAAGAAATACCAAGCCAGGTGCCCCTGTCTCACTTTGGGGCAATTCTGAAGTGCCATAACAGTCCCAGAAAGCCAGGATTTTGTCTCAGTTGCCTCCACATCCTGAACCTGTTCCCACCTTATTTCGTTCTTGGTGACACCACAGCACAAAACCAGACAACGACTATATTAAATTTCTAGGAAGGTGGAGTTCACCTAAGCAATGAGTGCCTCCATGAGACAAACCTACTTTTCTGAGTCTCCTGTACAAAGGGGC
This sequence comes from Peromyscus attwateri, assembly GCA_902168425.1. Taxonomy (NCBI): domain Eukaryota; kingdom Metazoa; phylum Chordata; class Mammalia; order Rodentia; family Cricetidae; genus Peromyscus; species Peromyscus attwateri. Next base: position 78,378 of record CABHPP010001793.1, on the reverse strand, counting down.
TCAGCCCTGGACTTAGGGGGCAAGGAATAAAGTTCAAGTCGATGTGTGCACCACCATGACTTATATGTTTGTGATTCAAATATAAAAACTGCCCCGGGGGTGAGTAGGTCAGGGTTCCAGATTCAGCTCAGGCTTCTCCCAGTTGCCTAGCCTCACCCACCCTCTTGATCTGGCTGTCTGATCATCAAAGGACCCCAGCTGCTCTTCGGCCACCCATCTCCTAATACTGCCATCTGTCTCATCTCCCCTACTGAGGGCTAGACTTTGGCAAGGCCACCAGGACGTCTGCTGTGGCGGCAGCCACAACAGCTCCAGTGACCTGCACATGCCCTAGGCACAGAATTTGGTTTCTCCAGGGCTGCCTGGAGGAGCTGGACAGCACACTCTGGATGTGCAGAGGGTTATAGTGTCCCATGGGGTGATCTGTGATGCACGAGAGAGAAGACATGGAGGATCCAGCAAAAGCCTGGCTCTGTTTGGCCCTGCTCTGCCACTCTGGGCTGCCTAAAGTACAGAGGTAATGTGTGGACTCTGATAGCCAGTTCTGGTTAATGAAATGATGCAGATCAAATGACTTAGAAATAAGAGGCACTGTGTGTGTGTGTGTGTGTGTGTGTGTGTGTGTGTGTATGTGTGTGTGTGTGTGTGTGTGTATACACAAGTGTGAGTACAGTGTGTGGGGTATACACGTGTACATTTGCAGGTAGAGGGCAAAGGGCGACTTAGATGTTGTTTCTGAGGTGCCATCCACCTTTTTATTTATTTTTTAAAATAAATTAGGGGCTGGAGAGATGGCTCAGCTAGGCTGGTTGGCCACTGAGGCCCAGGGATCCTGTGTCTCCACCTCTTCAGTGCTAGGATTACAGGTGGGCACCATCACACCCACCTTTCTTACCTGGGTCCTCAGGAATCAAGCTTAGGTCCTCACCAACTAAGCCATCTCCTCAGGCCTCAGACACTTCTTTGCAATGCTGGAGACCTGGGAGTCCTACATCACAGCTCTACTTTGTGTTGGAGCAGGGAAGGACACTACAGTCTTCATTGACCATGCTTCCCTGGATGTGAATTGCTTCTAGGTCTTTTTGGAGTTGGAGTTATTTCCTTGTGGGCACGAACTATCTAAAAACTTCAGACCTCAAGAGCTGAGACTTATGGAAGACACTAGAATGAGAAGTGTTGTTTTTGTGTTTTTTGGTGCTGAGGAAAGATCCCAGGACCTCACACCAGCCCAGTGAATGCGTTTCACTTAGGTGGTATTAGAGGGAAAATTGGTTCCCCATTGTGTACCCCCCCCCAAGGCAGGGTTTCTCTATGTAGCTTTGTGCCTTTCCTGGAACTTGCTTTGTAGACCAGGCTGACCTCGAACTCACAGAGATCCGTCTTCCTCTGCCTCCCGAGTGCTGGGACTAAAGGCGTGCACCACCACTGCCCGGCCCCATTGTGTATCTTGCATTGAGTTTCAATGAAGTAATCAACAGGGATTTGCCTTACAAGCTATAAAGATCTCTGTGACTTGTAGTTGACTGAAGAAGGGTTGTCAGTGGAGGAGTCTCTTTCCATGAACAGTTGAGGGAAACCTAGTGGGCTCATCAGAGCCATGTGCAGGGGAGAAGAATTCTGGTTTAATTAATTAATATGATTTATTTCATTTTTATTAAGTATGTATATCTGTGTATGTGTGCATATGTGTGTGTTTGTATGTGCATATGTGTGTGTGTGTGTGTGTGTGTGTGTGTGTGTGTGACATGTGTATGAGTACCTTCAGAGGCTATAAGAGGGTATCAGATCTCCTGGAGCTGGAGTCACAGGTGGTTGTGAGCTACCTGATGTAGATGCTAGGAACTGAACTTGGGTCCTCCGGAAGAGCATCTAGTACTCTTAACCACTGAGGCATCTCTCCAGCCCTCTACCTTTTATTTCCCATTCATCCCTACCCTAAGGCTCTGGTGCTGTCACCAGACATAGACTGGAGTCCATGCCAAAATGAAGGGAGAAGCATCTGGTCATTCTAATCAATTCAATAAAAACATGCTTATAAACGCATCCAAAGATTTGGAACACAGACGACAAGATAAATGACTTAAATGACTGGCTGAATTTTCTTACTCCACAGATAAGGCTGTGTGGGTTGTATGGATGCTTCTTATGAGGGCAAAGGTCACGCAGCAAAGAGAGAATCTAATCAGGCTTAAGGCTTGGCTCTCCAGCCTTAGGCAAGTCTGTGATCTGAGAGGGGTCTCTGAGGCTGTGGATAGAAGCAGGAGATCCTGATAGGACAGAGGGAGCTCATCCGGTTTCATTTTTCTGGGTACTGTCCAGGGAGCTCCTTCTGCATGTCCTTGTCCTCCAGCTCTACCCAGCTCCATTTTAATGTCATGGGTGATGGATCACTTCCTGAGGGATGCCTCTTCCTTAATGCATCCGTTTTCTGTCCTCAGGGGACTGCCCTTCCTCATGCTTTTCCCTGGATGGCTCCATCTGGGCCAAGACACTGGACCCACACCACCCTAGGGGCTCTCAGCTTAGCAGGAGTCCCACCAATTACTTCCCTTTCCCAGAATCACTTTACAGGCTGAGATCCAAGACAGGCCCAGAGGACAAGGCAGCAAGAAGGAAGTTCAGGAAGCAAGATGGACTGGTGAGGGGAAGAATGAGAAAGTGTGTGTGTGTGTGTGTGTGTGTGTGTGTGTGTGTGTGTACATGCCCATGCATGTAGAGGCCAGAGGATTTTGCTTATAAAGGACATGTTATGTGATTATGTTACTCTGCTATTACTTTTAAAAATATATATTAAACATTTAAAATTAGATTTATTTATCTTGTTGTATGTATGAATGAATGCTTTGCCTGCATTTCTATATATGCACTGCGTATGTGCTTGGTGCCCACAGAGGTCAGAAGAAGGCATCAGATCCCCTGGAACTGGAGTTACAGATGGTTGTGAACTACTGTGTAGGTGCTGGGAATGGAACGCACGTCCTCTGAAAGAGAAACAAGTGCTCTTAACCACTGAGCCAATCTCTCCCACTCTCCTGTTCATCTTATGACAAAGGCTAGGAAATCTAGATATGCTTCCAACCTCCTTTATAGCTAAAAGTAGTCATCTGACAGCCCTAGCTAGGGAGATCTAATTGGGATTTTCAAGGAAGGCCTGTGTTCCTAATAGATTCGGCGATGTTTTTAAAATTACTTCTGCTTTGTCTTTCTTGAGTGTGGATGTGACATCTGGAGCAGAGTCAGCCATTCTGAGACCGTTCTATCACAACCCAACAGGCTAAAGATGGAAGAATGCGAAGCTAAGAAGGCTTAGACTTTCTGGTGTCCTCATGGAGGTCTAAAGAGGCACAGAGAGCCACACATGTTCAGGCGCGTACTAAAATGGAGTTATGTGGACGTCCTGGGAGGGGGTGGACAAAGTATGAGAGCCCGACTTCTGCCTGGTTCCACGGTCCTGTGAAAGGAGTGTCTGGGCAGACAGAGAAAATGGGCCCGCTATGAGCTGTCCACCAGCGTGGTGCTGATCTGCACATTCTTTCCAGTGACAACCTAGGAACCTGGGAGCTGTCCCTGCTACTGCCCAAGTGAATGCCTGCTGCTCACCTCCTGGGCGTCCACCAGGGGTGGTCAAAGATATGTGCTTGCATGGATGCGTTTCTCAAAACAGGATATGACTGCCATTCCAGGGGCTCACCTTTAATTGGGACAACCCCTGGGCTTTGGCTTTCCAAAGCCTCCACTAACAAAGAATGGAACATGCTGGGGAGGGAAGCTGGGGTTCTTATGGGGTCTGGGGTCAGGTAAAAGAGCATAAGTTCTTTCCTATCCCCTTCAGTCCTGGGGGGCACTGGCCCGGGGAATGTGGGATACAGAAGGGGGGGGGGTCTGAATACTAGGCTGTCTGGTTTGATGCTGATTTTCAAACCCCTGAAGCTTCTCAAGGATGGTTCCATTAGGAACCATGGTCTGTGACATGTTCCTCAGGCCATTTTTGATAGCGTGGGGCTTTGTTCTGCTTTTCTGAGAAGCCCAAGAATTGGGCCTTTCCCCCTTATCTTTCATTTCCTGTCCTGTCTTGTTGCCACTGTGACATTTGGGACAGGGCACATTTCAATACTTTGCTTCCCATCACTCAATTAACACACAACCCTCAGCATTTTTACCCCTGATAGCTACTACCGAGAAATTGACATGGGAAAAAAAGGAAAACAAAACCCAAACATAGGTCAGTTGCTAAGTTACGTGGACTCTTAAAAGCTTTGGTGAAATAGCTGGTGCTGATCTTGGTTGCAATCTAAATAGAACTTCTCCTGACTCCACTTAACCCCTTTCTGACCCTTCCATAAGCTCATCTGTTGGCTTCTCAATCATCCTCTGATTGCTTTGCTGATTCACTGGCCTGATGCATTCGAATCTTCCACTTTTCTAAGACCTTCCAAGGGACCTGACAGGGGGAAAGAGCTGGGTGAGGCTGGCAGCACAAAGCAGAGGTTTACCTCTACCTGTGTGGAAACTCCTCTTTACCCTATCCTCCAAATCCTACACCATTCAGGAAGTCCTTTTTGAAAAGACCTCTATGTCCACCACCTTGTATGGGTCCTGGCAGTATTAAATAATATCCCTGAGATCTAATAGTATTTTTTTTAGCTTCTCAACTTATTTAAATTGAGACTTGCTTTGCATATTTAGAATTTCTTTGACATATCAAACTATATCATTTATCTCCACCTATCTAATTTTTTAAATTTTGAGACAGGGTGTGGTTATATGGCCCAGGATGGACCCAAACTCATGATTGTCCTGGCTGCCCTTTGGATGGTAGGCTTTCAGGCAGGTGCCATCACTCTGACCTTCTATCCTATCTTCCTATGCCATGAAAACCCTTTAATTTTTATTTTTATGATTGTTTACATGTGTATGTGGGCACACATGAGTGTTTGTATGCACATGAAAAGGCCAGAGACAACTTTGGGTCTCATCTTTAGGGAAGCCAACCATTTCCTTTGAAACAAGGCCTCTCGTTGTCTTGGAGTTCACCAATTTGGTTAGACTAGCTGGCCAATGAGCACCAGGAATCCTACTGACTGTGTCTCCATAGCTTTGGGATTATAAGTATGTGCCACCATACATGGAATTAAAAAAAAATTGTGTGTGGGTGCTTTACCTGCATGTATGTCTGTGCATCCCATGCATGCTTGGTGCCTGTAGAGGCCAGAAGAGATCTTCTGGGTCTAGAGCTACAGATGGTTGTGAGCTGCCATGTTATTGCTAGGACATGAACCCCCGTTATCTGGAAGAGCAGCAAGTATTCCTAACCACTGAATCATCTCTCCAGCTCGATGCCACATATTTTCACATATGTTCTAGGGATTGAACTCAGGTCTTACAAATACTCTATTGACTAAGACATCCATCTAGCCCCCATGTAAACTCTCTATAAAGGCAAAGGAGAAATTTTCAACCCTCCACCACAAATAGTACTGGAGACTCAGTCATTGTTGAAAGAATGGACAATTTCTTTGGTATTCAGACTTGGGCTATAAGGAAGGTGTACTCTATTTTGTGGACAAGTGTGATAATCCTAAATGACTATTGGGGATTAGAGCCTGCTCACTCTCCATCTCCTCACCCTGTATACTTTCTTAGAGATTCTACGCCAGGTTTTCTCTTGATAGGTCTTTTTTATTTTGGAGTCCATGACTTACACTCGATTACTTAAAGACAGTCTAAGCAGTTATGCCTCTGGATTCAGCTTTGATTGCCTTTTCCTACCTCCCTTTCGAAATTACCTAGCTTTCTCCATCTTTCAATTTCCCATCTGGACTCCATCTTTTCTGGGAATGCATTCCAGGAAACACAGCACAGAGGCTCTCTGCTTTTGGCAGTGAGAGTCGAGATATGCAGGATTATTCAATTAACACTAAATTACTCATGTCTTCCATGGCTTCCCACTAGAATGCCTCTCTAGCTAGTTAAGAACTCGCAGATGCCCCACAGGTAATTGAATTACTAGCATTTCAAAAACACTGCAGCTATCAGCACTTGGAATTAAAAAAAAAATCCTTGACAGTCTTATACATTCACATAATGAATTTTTGTCCTTTGGCATTTATTTATTACTATCATCGTGAATGTGTGCATGTGGAGATCAGAGGACAACTTTGAGGAGTCAGTTCTAGCCTTCCACCCTGTTGAGGCAGGGTCCCTCCATCTTGTTTTTGTGGTGCTGCGTCCTGGAGGCGAGTTGGCTCCCGAGCTGGGCAATTCTCCTGCCTCTGCTTTCCATCTTGAAGAAGGAGTGTTGGGATTGCAGACACCTGCCACCATGTCTGGCTATTTTTTTTCTGTGAGTTCTAAGGATTGAATTTAAGTCTGAGGCACCGTGCTAGCCCCAAATTTTGGTTTTTGCCACCCACTAACCTATTTCACCCCCTTCCTTCTCCCACCGAAACTGTTATTCCAATAAGTCCTGCTGTGGCCCCTCTCCGCCGTGAGCCACCGAGTTTAATTAGGGTTGTGTGAGCATGGGTGGAGGGCTATTTACTGGAATACCATCAACTTATCAGTGGCTACACTGCTGAAGAAACCCCGCCCTCCACTGCACAAGCAGCCATTAACTACCTACAGTCCCTCAGGGAGGCATGTGGCCTAATGAACCCCCTTTCCAACCATGATGCATCTTAGCACTAGAGATCTTGAAGGTAGGCTAGGGAAGAATTTAATCATGATCCAACCAATATCTCCCCATTTTGGCCACTCACCTTTTTGAGTTCATTTTTTTTTTTTACATTTATGAATATATGTGTGTGTGTGTGTGTGTGTGTGTGTGTGTGTGTGTGTGTGAGAGAGAGAGAGAGAGAGAGAGAGAGAGAGAGAGAGAGAGAGAGAACATGTGCATATATGCATGCATGCCACAATGTACTCATGGAGGTCAGAGGACAACTTACAGAAGTCAGTACTCTCTTAGCATATGGGATCTGGGAATCAAACTCAGATCCTCAGTCTTGGCAGTAAGCACTTTTCCCATCTGAGCATCTTGCTGGCTCCAGTTACTCATTGTACTACTGGCTGGTTTTGTGTGTCAACTTGACACGAGCTAGAGTCATCAGAGAAGAAGGAGCCTCAGTTGAGGAAATGCTTTCCTGGGATCCAGCTGTAAGGCATTTTCTCAATTAGTGCTCAATGGCGGAGGGCCCAGCCCATGGTGGGTGGTGCCATCCATGGGCTAATAGTCCTGGGTTCTATAAGAAAGCAGGCTGAGCAAGCCATGGGGAGCAAGCATCTCTCCATGGCCCCTGCATCAGCTTCCGCCTCCAGGTTCCTGCCCTGTTTGAGTTTCTGTCCTGACTTCCTTCAGTGATGAACAGCAATGTTGAAGTGTAAGCCAAATAAACCCTTTCCTCCTCAACTTGCTTTTTGGTCATGGTGTTTCGTAGCAGCAACAGAAACCCTAGCTAAGACACCCAGCTTCTTTTTTGGCCCACCTCCTGTGCTGTCTATCAAGACACCTGTCCTTTTCTACCAGCCCCCCTGCCGCTCCCACTGGGCTACCCAGATTTCTCAAACTCCTCCGGAGTCAAAAGCAACATGACTTTTTTTTCTTTTCCTGCCTACCTACTCATCTTCCCCAAGGGCAGGCTCTATTGCTTTTTAGGACGGGTTCCTCCACCCCTAGATGCGGTTTCCAGGACACAGACAAGCTGTGCTCTGTCAGACATCTTGGTGGTGGTGTTCCTGGCACAGGCTGTTTGGGAACTTCAGCCTTGTAGAACTCTAGCTTTAACAAAAGCTTCATTAGTGGGTGATTATTCACTCCACAAAGGATTCCTTTAAATAGAAAATTCCCAAAATGGGCTTAAAATAGCTTTCATTTAACCCAAGTCCAATTTGTATGCCCTATTCAATAACGCACTGATTGTTAAGGATGAGGTACACTTGTGCTTATTTATAGACTAATTGCTTGTTTGTCCTTTTAGCCCCCTGCTTCTTACCTAGTAGACCACACCCCCCTTTCAAATTCTTCCAGATTCTGTTCTGAGGAGAAGGCTCTGTATTTATTTTCTGGATGAAAGGGAGTTCTCGAGGTCTCAGTCTGTGTGTTGTCCTGTGAGTCCTGTTGTCAGTACTACCCATGATCAAAGGGGATTTTCTCCACCAGAGACTACTCCAAGACACAGCCACTTCCTCTTCTCTTCAGATTGCTCGATGCACGCTACCAGCTACTGTAATGTCTACACTTGATTTTAACTGCTTTTTGTTTTTGTTGTTGTTGTTGTTTTGAGACAAAGTTTCTCTGTGTAACAGTCCTGATTGTCCTGGAACTCACTTTGTAAACCAGGCTAGCCTCAAACTCACTGAGATCTGCCTGCCTCTGCCTCCCAAGTACTGGAACTAAAGGCGTGTGCCACCACCACCCAGATTTTGACTGGTTTTCTGAATGCCTCCATCAGGGTTGTGCCCATCCTATTCAAGAGCTGTGAGAGAAGTGAGGGAAAGTCTACATCTCATTACCCAAAAACTAGACCAAGGGACCTTTCCTCCAATTCCACAATAGATATTTTATTAGTGTCTTTAAATCATCGCTATAAAAAAATACACATGACTTGGAAGTTTATGAAAAGAACCCAGTTTAGGAGGAGGAATGTTCATATGGCATGTTACTGGTTCTTCACATCCTTCACTCCACTAGACTATGAGGTCCTATGGTGAAGGCCCTTGGGGTGTAGCACATTATGGCAAATGTGTCATGGCTTGAATATATATTTGAGGGAAAGATCACATGGTGAGACAAGAAGCCAAGGAAAGACCATGACCATGCCAGGATAGCTCTTTTATAACAATCTTCTTCCTGGAAACTAACCATCATCCCAAGAGAACTACCTTAATTTCTTCCTAGAGCAATGTCCCCTGTGACCTAATTACCTCCACTAGAACTTACCTTTTAAAGGTCCCATCACCTCTCGAATTGTACACTGGGGACCAGGCTTCCAACACAAGAACGCTTGGGGGACACACTCAGCACATACCCAAAACATTGTATATTTTAGTGCAATGACCTGTGGTTATCACATCACAGTTATGTCTGCAACAGGAATTGTTTCAATATTTCACTTATTACCTGGATATTTTAGATGTATATTTAGTCTATAAGTGGAGATAGGGGCCCATAGGCAACTGTTAAGATGCTGTTTGATGAGAAGGTCTAAAGTTTATTATTGTCTTGTAAGTAGTCTTCCAAAAGTGTGACATATTTCCAATGAGAATCTTCCCTCTTTAGTGATGTATCTCTAATTTCAATGACAGCTGAATCTGGACACTTTGTCTAAAGTATAGATTCTGGGGTTGGGGAAATAGTAAAGTTCCCAGTGCACAAATATAAGGACCTGAGTTCTGATCCCTAGCACCTATGTAAAGGGTAGGTGTGGCAGTGCCTCTCTGCAATCCCCGTGCTGGTGGGGCTGTGACGGTAGAGAAGGTGGATTCCTGTAGTTCATTGGCCAGTGTGCCTAGCTAATCATTGGTGGCCTCTAGATTCAGTGAGAGATTTTGTTTAAAAAAAAAAATAAGATTGAGGAAGTCACTTGACTCCTACCCCTGGTCTACACAAACACATGGATTTTGGTTTGGTCTGTTTGGGATGCAGCCTAAGATCTGTATTTTGCACAAGCTCTGGGACAATGCTGGTGGTGCTGGGGAACCACATTTCAAACAGTCAGATGCATCAGTAGAGTTGAGATTCTAAATGCAAGCCTCACCATGCCAGTTCCCTCCTTGCAATCCACCAGTAAGCCCCATCACTGAAGGTTAGGTCCAGTGTCCTTAGTTGGCACCCAAGAGTCTTTAGAATCAGCCTTTTGCCAACTCTTTCAGTGTTACCTGTCACTTGGTTTCACAAGACTGGGCATGCTCTTTCTCATCCTGTCCATTGGCCTGGAAACTGACTCCAGGCGTCCCTGCCTGTCATCCTGTGCTTCTTCCTTGGGCCTCCCATGTCCTTGCCTTGTCATCCTTGGTCACACTGTGTGGCTGGAAAGTTTTATCTCCTTCTCCTTCACTCCACTAGACTATGAGGTCCTATGAAGACATGGAGCACCTTTCCTTAATCTCGGAGACTCCAGCACCTAGCACAGTGACTGCACACTTAGTAAACATTTGTACAGAGGTGGAAATGAACCTGTGTGTTTGTCTTTCTTCCCCTGAAGCATGGCTTGCCCAGAGACAGGTCAACCTGTCTCTGATTGTTGTTTGCCCAGACCTCGTTCTCAGAAATCTACATTTGAGCTTCTGTCTGGAGAGATGCCTCTGATGTATGGGAGTTGTGTCTAATTCTGTGCCCTGAACATTAGCAGCAGTTCATCAGTTGCTGTTGTTTGGAAATGTTACCAGATCAACAGGGCTCTTCTGGTGCTTGAAGTAAAAAAAAAAATCAAATTACTTTAAGAGCAGTATTTAGCTCTTTAGATAACTAAGTTCTGTTAGCCAAGGCACTGGTTTCCAACTCAAGCCACCCTTTGGAATCACTTGAGATCTTTTCAAAAATACTGATATGGAAATTCTCATGTAATTGGTCTTGGGTAGGGTCTGGCATGAGCATCTTAAAAGACTACTCAGAGATTCATTGAGAGTCACTGTACCAAGTTAGGCATCATAACTAGCAATATAGGGCTGTCCTAGTAACCCTTGGCCACTTATATGATGGTGGATTATCCAACTATTGTTCCTCCATGCAAAACTTTGACTTAGATTTCTTCTCGACATTAGTAACACCACTCTTGATACACTTCTTTTCCCAACATATTCACGAGCTCCCATTTCCAGCTATGTTTCTAGACACTCTGGCATTTTGCTAAGAGGTCTTTAGAAAACAAATTATTTATTTTATGTGTATGGGTATGCCTGTGCGTATGATGTGTGTGCAGTGACTGTGGAGGCCAGAAGAGGGCATTGGATCCCCTAGAAATGGAATTAAAGATGGTTGTTAGCTGCTGAGCTGGGAATTGAACCCCAGTCCTCTGGAAGAGTAGCCAGTGCCCTCAACCGTTAGCCCTCTCTCCATCCCCACTAAGAGCTCTTTTGAAAAAAAAAAAAAAAACCTGTACACATAGATCCCACATGGAAGGAAACTCATCTCAGGGCTGCTTTCCATTGACTCCAGAGGATGTTGTAGACACAGGTGTAGGGGGAATTTCAGATGAGGGTATTATGGGTCAACTTTTTAACTTCCTGGGTTAGTCTTGCTGGAGTAGCCTCCTTGAAGCGTTGTATAACCTCAGGAGCCCTGGTCATGACTTCTAGATTCACAATCATCTTGCAATAAAGCTACTAATGATATTTTCCCCTTGGCACAGAGAATCGACGACAGTGTTTATACAACCTTACTCCACAGAGACCAGAAGAATGGGAGGAGCCTGCTTCCTCTTGGAGGGGATGGACTGTCAAGAGTTGAGTCCATGTGCCTCAGAGGAAACAGGGCAACTTCCCAGTGACTTCCTCACTGGGCTGAGGGTGGTCCACAGGATCCCAGAAACCATCTTCCCATGAGGGAATGGGAAGAGTCATATATATTGGACCACAGGACTGTTGAATATTCCTCAGGGCTGTTGCATTTTCTGATGTCAAATGCATGGTAAGAAGGGGTAGCTGTAGGAATGAGACATAGGCTGGTCAATTTCTAGTCAACTGGTGGTTAAGAGGCCACTTCTTGTCCAGAGTAGTTCAACATAATTTAGTTCACCTGGTTCTTTGAGTAGGTAGGTCCTGTGTTATTATACTGGATTAAGACGTAAACCACACTCCGTGAAAATTCCCAGAATAAGTCATAGAATTCCTTAATTCCCTCAATCACTGTGAATTAAATGCTGATTTTTCATTGCTTTATTCGAAGTGTTGGTTAAAAATCTCAGGTTATGTGGCCTTTTTCTTTCCTGAGAATTCTAGAAGGTGACTTAAGGTAGAGTCTTAGACTTTGGACTGCAGGAAGAAACTTGAGGTCGATGTACCTCCCCCTGTTATGTTCTAGCTGAAGGATGGCTGTCCCTATGTACTCCATTAGGGGGCACTCAACCTCTCCAAGGACCCAGGGTGCGCCATTGTTTGATGACTTAAGCTACTCCTTCAATATATACACATATATGTATATATATTTAAATTGTGTGGGGCTGGAGAGATGGTTCAGTGGTTAAGAGTACTTGCTACTCATTCAAAGGACCTGGGTTTGATTCCTAGCACCCCACATGGCAACTCACAACCATCTGTAATTCCAGTCCCAGGGGATCTGACACCTTCTCTGGACTCTGCAGGTACTGGGCACACATACAACACACAGATATACATGTAGGCAAAACACCCATATACATAAAATAATAAAATAATTTTATCAAAAAAAGAAGAAATTTGTGTAATACATCCAATAACAGATTGCGCACTCACCTATATTGTTCACTAGTTTAGCATATGCAGCAGGTTCAGACTTGGGAAACCTGGCATGAGTGATTCCCATATACTTCCCAACCTTCTCTCCCCTACAGGGACTTTCTTTCTCAGGGTTGGTGTTAATTATTCTATGCTTTTTGTGCCTTCAAACACTTTATCACTTATATAAGAATTGGCTTGTTTTAGATTTTATTATGCAGTATATGGCAGAGGTGACTGCTAGCAAGGACCTGGGCCAAGGTGCCCCATGGCCAGCCAGTTGTACATTACTGGGAAAGTGATTCATCTTCATTGTGCCTCAGTTCCCTCGCCTGTGGAATCAGAGCAATGGCAGTTCCTGCTTTATAGAGTTGCCGTGAGAAATAAACATTTGTGTTGTTTTAATAGCAGAACTTGTGTTCAATAAACCACACCAATATAGTAACTGTTGTTGACATTAAACCAATCCCTACCCTTCTTGCAGACCAGTTCCTCTCAGCTATCTGGTGAAAGACTGTAAAAATAAAAGGACATTTTCAGGCCACGGTGGACTCATAGGTTTGTGAAATACAGTAACATTAAATAATTAGATATGCAGGATTCAGCCCTCACATTTTTATTGTCAGAGTTAACAAAAGTAAGAACACTAGGCCAGACTGCGATCTGTGGTTTAAGCGATTCAGTTTCTTTTCTTTCTTCTTTAAAAAAGATTTATTTATTATTTAATTATGTATATGCACTGTGCATTTTCAGGGGTACCTGCACACAAATGCTGGATCTCCCTCAAGTGGCTGAGAACCACCTGACATGGGTGTGGGGAACCGAACATGTGTCGGAGCCGCACGTGTTCTTAACCACTGAGCCATCTTTCTAGCCCAAGCGATTCCGTTTCTGTGATTGCTTGTCATGAGCTTGGAGCCAACAGCTTGTGACTGCCACCAGCTCAGACACACCCCAGCTGCTCTGTTCCAGGTTTACGCATGTGGATTCTGAGTCCTGGGGGAGGCCCTGTCCTTCCTCAGGAAGAAGGGTTTGCAGCCTTCAGCCTGGCAACACCCAGGAAGTGGTTTCCCTTCTTAGCATTTTGCACTTTCTAGAAATAGAAAGGATTTAAAAATAAACAAACACTCTTTGCAAGAGCTGGTGATTGACAGAGGCCACAGTTTTCTGCCTGCTTTTTAAATACTCCTTTTCCTTGTGTTAAGGAATCTTTTGGGCAAAGACAAGCATCTCTAGGAGAAGTCCACATTGTGAATTTTCAGACTTAGAAATCCAAACTAGAGCAGACTGGGGAATTTTCAAGTCTTTGTGTGTGTGTGTGTGTGTGTGTGTGTGTGTGTGTGAGAGAGAGAGAGAGAGAGAGAGAGAGAGAGAGAGAGAGAGAGAAAGAAAGAGACAGACAGAGAGACAAAGACAGAGATAGAAAGAGAGACACAGAGAGAGAACATGCATGTAGAGACAAGATGGTGACTCTGGGTGTTGTTCCTCAGCTGGTGCCCCCTTTTCTTTGAAATGGAATCTCCTTCAAACCTGTAGCTCACCATGTAGCCCAGACTGGCTGTTGAGAAAGCCCTAGAGTCTCACCCATCTTACTCTGCAGTGCTGGATTACAGTGTGTTGGACCACAGCTGTATTTTTGTTGTTTGTTTGTTTTTTTGTTGTTATTGTTTGACAGGGATTCCGGGGCTCGAACTCAGGTCCTCTTGCTCATGTGGCAAGCACACTACAGACTGAGCTGTCATCTTCCTTGCCTCTAATCTCCTGAGTTTGTATTTGCGTTGTGAGCTCTTTGAAGCTTTGCAATTCCTCCATTCGGCTGGCAGTCTATGGACAAAAGTGTCTGTCAGACTGTCCATAAGCTGTCTTAAGACAGCTCTGAGGAGACCAACAAATACTGTGTTGAACTGTGTGATCTAACTTGCCATCATTCTGTCCCTTACGACAACGACAAGGTCTGTTTCAGAGAACCCAGTCTCCTCCATAGGCTTCAGGCTTGACCCATTGTATCTGGGAAGGATGACCTAGTGACCTTCTCTTGACTGTACAACCTAGATTTTCAGAGTTTCTGCCAGAACTGAAGGCCAAGAGTGGGCTCCCTACCCACCCCCCCCCCTCCACTGGCCAAAGAAGACTGCTTTGCCATTCAAACTGGGTAAGAGCCAGGTGAACAGAACTGTGGGGGTCAAAACAGAACTTGGGAGTTCTTTTCCAAGATCCCTTGTGCATTTTCAGCCCAGCCCATCCTGTCTTCCATGTGGATTTCTGTGGTGGCCCCAAGTGTCTCCACACTTGACTAAGATGAGGATTTAAATCAGACAGTAGCTCAGAACTCCTTCACAGTGAGAAAAATCTACTCATTTTACTATTTATTTTTAAACTATTAATGTTCATACAAGACTAGGGGTCAGAGGCTCTGTCTGCCTGATGTGAAAATTACTGTTTTTAATTCTAACAACTGTGAGGCCGCTTGAATTTTAGTCTAAAACAGTCAACTGACCCCAGTTTAACAAGTATATTTCCCAGTAAGCCCCAAGAGATGAATTTTTATAGTCGTTCTTTTTGAAAGAAGAAATGTGTCACTTTTAGCTTGCCTGGAATATGCCTTTACAAGATCTATGCCTGCCACCAGCCCTCAAACTAAGGGACAAGCTGCCAGAGTCTGTCACAAGCTACTGATCCTTCACCGTGATGTGGGCCTGAGAAGAGTGTGGCCTCTCCATGACAAAATCTCTCCTTCTGTCTTTTTG
The DNA here is from genome assembly GCA_902168425.1 of Peromyscus attwateri. Lineage (NCBI taxonomy): Eukaryota > Metazoa > Chordata > Mammalia > Rodentia > Cricetidae > Peromyscus > Peromyscus attwateri. Next base: position 63,223 of record CABHPP010001793.1, on the reverse strand, counting down.
TCTTTCCTCCCTATGATGGGCTAAGTTGTGTACCCCCACCCCCCAACTTGTCTGTTGAGTCCCCAACCCCTGATATGTCCAAATGTGTTTGTGTTTGCAGACAAGCCTGTATAGGGGTTAAGTGAAATGATGCCATCAGGGGAGAATTAACCCAGTGAGATTGGCGTCCTTCCAAGCAGAGGGCGAAACACAAAGGTGCGTCTCGATGAGGGAATGGCCACACGGAGAGGCATCAAGAGGGCGGTCATCTGCAAACCAGGAGAGGCCTGAGAGGAAGCCAGACCTGCCACCACCTTGATCTTGGATTTCCAGCCTCTGGACGAGGGGAACTCTCTGTCCTTATTGGTTCTGAAGTGCTGTGACTGTGTGATCGAGACTAGATACATCTCTGCTATTGTGGGGCAGTTGTGTCCTGCAAGGGCTGTTCTGCAGCATCTGAAGATTGTTCTTTTTTTTCTAATTAAAATTTTTTTATTATTTTTTTAATTGTATAAAACTACATGCATGACTGCATGTGGGTATATGAACAAGAGTGCAAGTGCCTGTGGAGGCCAGAAGCATCAGGTCCCCTGGAGCTGGAGTTACAGATGGTTGGGAGCCTCCTGATGTGGGTGCTGGGAATGAACAGAAAGTGCTCTTAACTGTGGAGCTGTCTCTCCAGTCCCCTAGAGATAGTTTTGATTCTCACAACTTGAGGGAGATGCTACTGGCATCTGGTGGGTAGAGGCAAGGGATGCTGGGGGACTAGCCTACAAATATACAGAATGCCTTCACAGCAGAGATACCTGGTTAAAATGCCAGTAATACCCATGGCGAGAAGCCCTGCTGGGTGACCCAGGCACTGGGCAGTGATGGACTGAGAGTGTGGCTCAGTTGGTAGAGTGTTTGCCTAGCATGCTCGAAGTCCTGGGTTTGATCCCAGCTCTGCAAAAACTAGACCTGGTGCAGGCTTGCAATCTCAGCACTGGGGAGGTAGAAGCAGGAGGATCAGAAGTGTAGGGTCCTTCTCAGCTACATACCAAGTTTGAGAGTAGCCTGAATACATGTGACTTTGACTCTAAACAAGTAAAATAAACAAGCCAGATTTATGGTGGAATTTTCATTTCTCTGGCAAGACTCTGACAGCTAGATCCCTCCTTCCAGGGTTCTGCCATTCACTCTAGGACAGTCCACAGGACAATGTTGACCCTCAGGACACTCTGCAGATCTCAGGTCTCAGGGCCCATTCCTAGCAGGGTGAACTTCCAAAGCCACATTATCTATTCAGGACCAAGCAGGCTCTGCTGTGGATCAGGTTGACATTGCCAGCTGACTTGTACTGTGTTTCCTTTCTCAGCTTCTAACCCGTGGACTTGAGAACACAGGCAGGCCCTTGTGATTCTGATCAGAATCTTCCCATGCCAAGTCCCTAAGTTTGTAAAATGTTGTAAGACAGACTTTGTGTGTGTGTGTGTGTGTGTTTAAAAAAAAAGGGGGGGGAAGGGAGGAGCGTGTGTGTGTGTGTGTGTGTGTGTGTGTGTGTGTGTGTGTGTGATTGTGTGTGTTGAAAACCCGCATATTCAAACCATTGCCTATTCCTGCACCTCATCCTGCCAATTACAATCTGCTTGGTGGTGTGAAACTGACAGCCGGCAGCAGTGATGGAGACAGGAGGACCGGGGAACAAGGGCTTTGTGCATTCTCAGCTTCAGAGAGAATGTTCAGCGGGGCGGACAGGCATGTAACTGGCAGGTTTAGGAATCAGTCAAAAACCAAGAGCTGGAAGTCCTAATTTATCGTCTGTTTCAATACAAGGCTAGACACAGCTATTTAATATAATGCATTGTTTTCCAGCGGAGGAGAGTGGAAGTTATTGATGCATTACAAATGCAGGCAAATGCATCTCATAAGCCAAGGGGTAGGTAATAACAATTGCAGAAGACTAAATTTGACTTTAATCCCCTGAAGAGTGGCATGCATGCAGCTTAAAATGATAAAAGCTGGAGGGGGTGGGGAGAGAGGGAAAAGAAGGGGGGGTAAGAAGGAGTCTGAGTGAGATGGCAAGGACGGGGGTGGCGGGGTGGGAGGGTGGAAGCAGACTGAGAGATGGAGAGAGAAAGGAGAGCTGATTTTTCTCTTGGGATTGTGCATTTCTTGGTTAGGAAATAGAGTGGAAATGGAAAGAAGAGATGGAAAAGGTCTTGTTTGGGTAAGCAGCACCCTGCTTGGCAGTGTGTGCTTTCTGGAGCAAGCAGGTCTGGCGTCATGCGTGGTCAAGCAACTTGGAGCTGTTTAAAGATCTTCCGATCCCTCAGATAATCTCAGAGGCAGAGAGAAAGGAAACTCTGGGTCCAGGAGTACATGTAGCCTGTTCTGTGTCCCCCTCCTAGGATCCCTGGAAGCCTGGCCACAGCAGATGTACTGTCGTCTGTGGGTTAGAATTCCTCACCACAGAGGATGATATTTCAGATATAGAGGTGCCCCATGAACACTGGCAGAGAGAAGTGTGAGTAATGGAGATGCTAGGCTGAGCCATGAAAGTAGCTTCAGAGTGAACAAAATAGTGTCCTCCAGCAGGGTGTGGTGACATGCACCCTTAATCCCAGCACCCAGAGACAGAGGCAGGTGTATCTCTGTGAGTTCGAGGCCAGCCTGGTCTACATAGCAAGTTCCAGGCCAGCCAAGGCTACATAGTGCAACCCTATCTCACAAAACCAAAACCAAAAACAACAGCAACAGTAGAAAAATCTCCTCTGTAAACAACACTGTAACTGACCAGGGTGTTGAAGTTCTAGGTAAAAAGTCATGCGATAGGGTACCTCTTAATCCTGGGCAGCCTACTCCCTTGGTAGAATGGGATCTAAAATCAGTCAATACTTATTTGGTATGTCTTGACATGCCCATGTACCTCTCTCTTAATGCTTGTATTTAAGCTTAGGAAGGATCCATCATATTCCCCTTTGAAAGATGTGGAAAGTGGGGTACAGCTGATGATAGGGGAGGAGTGCTTCAGACCTAGGTATACAGAAGTTGTGGACTGCATTTCTTCTGGGTTGAGCAGAAGTTTGCTTGCCTTTTTGCTACCATCCATTGAGTGGTCCCTGATGATGCTGTGCCCGATGCTGGCTTTCCATTATCAACACGAGTCACATTTGCCTGGTTTATAGATGTGTTTGCAGGGCACCATCTGCCTTCCCTGGTGATCCAGTGACAAACAGAGGGAGAAAGAAGATTGGCACCAGAAGAACTTCCTGGAGCAGCTTTGGAACAGTGGCAGCCAAGTGTATCCAGCTTGGGTCATGGAGCACAGAGTCCCCGGTCATAGCTGCCTGAAGTCAGCGTCTGTGAGCCACTCGGAGATAAACAAATGGACTCACTCACGAGAACACATGGTGCCTGCTAAGGGGAGTCAGTGATTTCGCTTCTCTAGGCTTACCCCGATGTAGTAGGCCCTCAGTCAACATCCGTTAACTCTGATCTGGCAGTGCTCAACCCAACCGCGATTCTGCCAGTTCATGTCCCAAGAAGTACTTAGCCCACAGGGAGAAATCCTTTTGATTTGGAAGAATGAACTTTACCATTTGCCTATGACTATGGGGTAAGTAGACCTCACAGCCTAGGGTCTTACTCCCTTGCAACTGGCATGCACTTTTGTGTTCTGTGTCTCCTGGCTCTTCACTCATGAGGAATGGTGGGGCCACTGTCTGGTCCTGGTTTCCTTCTGGGAAGTGATCTCTTCTCTCCAGGATAGACACGAACTTTTAGGATGCTTCAAGGAGAGACAAACTAAACTAGAGCCAACGAAGTACACAGAATGCCCTGAACCGGGTAGATCATTGCCTTCTCTTCCTGAGAACCCTTTCTATGGGTGGCAACTTAATTTTCGTCATCATATAAACTTGGGAAATCAGAGGTATCTTTGTTCTCTCTGGTGACTCCCACACCCAATCTGTCCTAGTGAATTTGAGTCTCAAAGCATGTGTAAGGCTGGCTTAGGTCTTCCTTTCTCTTATCTGACCTGTGTTGCTACAGGAGCCCCTCATTGCTATTCTTGCCCCTAGCTCTCCAATTCCCCTGATGAGTAGCAGTTTTTAAACTCTGCTCACCAAGACTTAGGTTTTCGGAGACCCGTGTGAAGTCCTCACCCACCAGTGAAGGATCAAACTGAGTCAGGATGAGGCTCTTAAGCCCTCACTGCAATCCAACCTAAGTTCTCATTTAAAATATTTTTTAGAGTTCTGAAAAACTGAAAAAGACTTAAAAAGAAACCCTTGAGGGACAACTCTATTTTTAAAATCTGTTTTCGGACTTTTGGGTGAGATTTCTCTTAAAGAAATCTGTGGCTCAGATTTCTGGAGGGCATTGTGTTAAGTGGAATAAGCCAGGCTCAGGAAAAAAAAAACCCACACGTTCTCACTTACATATAGAATCTTTAAGAAGGTGATTTCATGGGAGGATGGAGCAGATCAGTGCCAGGGAGGAAAAAGGGCAGGAGGGATAACTCCCGGTGTTCTGTAGCACAGTAGGGTAACTATGTTAACAATTCAGTGAATACTTCGAAGTAACTAGTAGAGAGGCTTCTGAGTGTGTTCAACACGAGGAAGAGAGAAGTGTTTGAGGTAAGGGATATCTCAATAACCTTGATCTGATCACTGCTACACATTGTATTTGTATACTGAAATGTTATATTGTACTCCACAAACATGTACAATAAAAATCAAAACCTTTAAAATGTGTTGTGGTTATAAAATACCCCTACAGGCTTGTGTTTTGAACACATTTTGAACACCTCCCATGACAGGTGCTGTTTTGGGAGGAGGTAGAAGGTTTAGGAGATGTGGCTCAGCTGGAGATTACTTGGAGCTTATGCCTGGGGCTGTGTCTTGCCCTGGTCCCCTTCCTGTGTTTCTCCACCATTTCCTGTCCCCTGCAATGTAAATTACTTGTCTGCAATGAGCTGGAGAACTCTTCAGCACACTGCTGCTATGATGCTTTGCCTAAGCAGGCTGCAGCCTCGAAACTATAGGCTCAAACAAACTTCTTCTCCCATGAATTGCTTTGCTGGGGTAATCTGTCACAGCAATGCCAAAGTCGCCGATACCACATGGAGCAGAAATCTGTTGTTAAGAGTGTTGAAAGGGTCTTGTTCCCAATGAAAGAGACTACCGAGGAGGCTGTGAGGTGCAGGCTTAGTCTAGCCTTGAAGGCTCTCCTTGCAAGCCGGGAGTGGGGCATTTATTCATACTAATGTGACTTTATTGGTTCTCAAAGGCTAATAGGGCCTAGGATACTGGGTGTCTTCCAAGCCAAGGGTGAGAACGGTGGGCCTGAAGAGAGAGAAGGGAGAGCTTGGCCAGGCTCCATCTGTTCCATGGAAGCTTGTTATCAAGACACCAGAAAGATAGACATTGGAAGGGTTTGTGCTGAAGCTGAGCTTGAACGGGGGACTCTCTTGACACCCCCACTGCACATCAGTGAAGGACAACCTCCTGCGGTTGATGGTTGGATCTGCTTCATGGAAGTTCACAGAGGGAAGCAATTTCTAGAGAAGTCTCCCGCGTTTGTGTTTTACAAACAAAACCCAAAGCGACAAAAGCTCCGTTCAAAGTTGACCCGGGAACGAAGCGTTTGTCGTCCCACTGCCTGGTCCCTGGCATGGAGAAGTGTCTCCTCAACCGGGGTTAGGGGTGTGTTGCCTCCAGCTGCGGCTGAGGTGGCATTGCTGCTCTTCAGGAAAGGGAACTTGAGCCTGGGAAAGTTGTGATATCAGTTTGGGAGGATTTACTGAGTTTGGTTTTCATGGATGGGACCAACACTGAGCACGGTTACTGGGAACAAATGGCCTGGTGTGTGTGAAAGGTAACCTAAGGTTCACTATCCACATTCTGTCTATAGGGGTCCACCACAGCTCATCCTGATGACAAATCCCATGTCCTTGTCACTGTGGCATGGCATTTAGCCATCATGGACTGTCATATAATTATGAGATATTATTATTATTATTATTATTATTATTATTTTGTTGATTGAGAGAGCATGAAATTCTAGGTCACAAAGAGGCTGCATTCTAATGTTCTTATTATTACGTTTATTTACGTACTTGTATGTGTGTTTATAGGGTGTGTGTGCATGTCCGTCCCTTGGTGTGCCTGTGGAGAATAGAGGAGAGCTTTGTGGAGTCATCTCTCTTTCCGCCATGCGGGTCCTGAGGATGAAACTCAGGTTGCCAGGCTTGGTGGCAGGTACTTTCAGCACTGAGCCATCTCACCAGTTCAAGGCTGTATTTAAAGAAAGCAACTATACTATGCCTTTTCTCCAAGAAATGTCAAATGGTTCAGAATAAAAGACAGAACTAATAACACCCTACTGTGGTTTGCACGAGAAATGTCTCCAGAGGCTCATGCATTTAAGTGCTTGGTCCCCAGCTGGTGGCGCTGTTTGGGAACTTTCTGGAGTTGCAGCCTTAGAGGAGGAAGTACAACATGGGAGGGCAGGCCTTGAAGTTTTCTAGTCATGCCCTGCCTCCTCCTCTCTCTGATTCCTGTGTGGGGTTAAAATGTGATCAGTCAGCATCTTTCTTTTGTTGACATGCTTTCACTGCCATCAGGGTCTAACCCTCTGGAGCCATAAGTCAAAATGCACTCTTTCTTCTAGAAGTTGCTTTTGGTCATGGTGTTTTATCACAGCAACAGAAAGTAATTGATATGGACTCTGAAAATTTAATTCAGTAATGAGACAACGAGAATAAGTCATGAACGGGAGCAGGGAGGTCCTTACAAGTCCAAAATCCACAGGCTGGATGGCTGCTGTCCTAACTCTAACAAGCCAGCCATGAGCATCTTCCCCAAACTCAGTTCTGCACCCTCGTGTTGGAAGCAGCAACAAGAGAACTATATATGCCCCAGAAACCAGCAAATGTTTGGGGAGAGGGGGTTTCTGTTTCCCCAGGACAGTTGGCTGAAGGACATTGATCGAGACTACCCAGCTAACAAATGTCACTGCAAGTTAGTATGATGTGCTTTGGGGATTTGGATCTGCTCTCCGTAGGGTGTTGACTCTGGACTCCCTGCTTTCCTGTGATGGCTTCCATTGTAACTTCTGATACAGAGGTGGCATCAGCTGTGGCTAGGCTAGTCATTTGTCTCATGCTGTGACATCATAATTAACAGAAACAGCTGATGAGAGGAGAGGTTTAATTTGGCTGATGGTTTCAGAGAGGTTTCAGTCCATTATGGCAGGGAAGACATGGCAGTGGGGGCTATCAGTTTGTGGTTGTTCACATGGTGTGGACCAGGGAGCAGAGAGCACAGGCCAGAACCAGGGATGATTATAGTCTTTGAAGACCTGTCCCTAGGGACCTACTTCTGCTAGCCAGATTCCACCTCTTAAAGATTCCATAGCCTTCAAAATCATACTAGACTCTGGGGACCAAGTATTCAAAATAGATGTCTTTGAGCGATATCTTGGATTCAAGCCATAACAGTGAGCAAGTGGCCAAAGTGAGAGGGATTGTCTCAAAGATCCTGGTTTTTAAGGAACAAAACCCATCTGTTTTAGTCTGCTTTGTGCGCCTCTACCAGGGATATCTGAGACTAAGCAATTTATAAAGAACACAGATTTATCATGGTTCTAAAGATTAAGTCCTAGATTAAAAAAACCCTACATCTGATGAAGGATCTTGCTACATGATGGAAGGCAGAGGGGCGATGTAGGGTGCATGTGAGTGAGGTGAAAGGGGCCCACTCATGTGACAATTAACACATTCCTGGGACAGCAGCAGGCATCCATTAACGAAGGCCGAGCCCTCACAGCCTAATCACCCCTTAGCAGTCTCCCGTCCCAACACTGGCAATGGAGTTTCCACGTTCAAAGAACCAGGTGTCTGTCCACTAGCACAATGACGGAATGACTCCTGGGTCGCATGACTGGGTGGAAGCAGTGATTGGAACACCCTCAGGCAGGAAGGCTTCCTCTTCTTCTCCATACTCCTCTCTTCCTCCTTACTCTACCTCTCTCCTTCCATCCTTTTCTCTCTTATAAACCATTTTGGAGACAGAGTCTTGCTATGTCACTCAGGTTAGCCTCAAGATTGTAATCCTCCTGCCTCTGCCTCCTGAGTTCTGAGATTGTAAGTGTGCATGGCCACATTCATCTACTATCCCTGTTCTCATTTTCCCTCTTTCTGGATACCTGCTATGGCTTCCCTCTCTAGACAACATTTCTTGGTCCTGCTTTCATCACAATGTACACAGTCTTGACCATGTTCCAGGTTAAGTACTGAAGGAGGCTGGCGAGAATTTCGGTCTCAATGATTGTGTCTTAGTGACAGCATCTGATTGACCTTGCTGGGATCAAGTGGCCATTCTTGGTCCAATCACCTGCAGTTGATGGGATGAAGTCACTTGTCATCGGTCCTCAGCAGGAATATTAGAACTAGCTCTTCTGAGAAAGGTCATGGCAAGGCAGCCAGGCAAATCAACCATGGGGTCTGTTGTGTTGGTGTCCTCTGTGTGCGTGGGCGATGAAGGTGCCAGTGGGCAGTGGGTCTCCTATCTGTCAAATTCCTCTGAATATGAGAAGTGATCTCCCATGTAAAAAAATTGATGAGTATTAAAACCCCCTAATTCTGTTCTTAAAAAATAACTAGAGTATTGCCTGCAACCCAACTCTCTCCTGAATGTTCACTGTTCACATGTCAGCTATTCTAGGTGAAGAGAAAGAAGAATGGTGGGGAATGGGTAGGAGAGGAGAATTAGAATTATAGCACCAAGGAAAAAATATCCAGCAGCCCTCTGTTTTAGCCAAGAACAAATTCTGCTCGTTGACTCACACAGACAACTGTTTTAGATTTGTACGTGGGACTGTCCTGTTCTTTTGATCCAGGGTCCAGACACTCCACACAGGGAGCTTGTCAGGTGGTCCATATCTAGGTATCATATGTAGATCTATAGAGTCAGGATAGAATCTTCTGTTGTCAGAGTTTCTCCACCAACCCCTAGAAAGTCAAAGGGGCATTTGAGGCAGGGAAAAAAAAATGATTTGTCATCTAAGATCATGTGTCCTTGAGATGTTCCTGGTCTTAATTTAGTCTTTGATGTAATTACACTGTTTTATCAGGGTCAGGGTGCAAGGGGACCTTATCAAGGGCAGGAGGGAATCTGACCAGTTTGTTCTAACATGATGGGGGATGTGAACCGCTCAAGTCCTCGGTCTCAGGGCTGCTGTTGGCGGGCAGGGCGTGTTAAAGGCTTCAGACTGGCAGTGTTTCTGCAGCGTGGGGGAGGGAAGCGATTTCTATTTGGATTTGACAATCACTTCCTGGCAAAAGCAACAAAATTGTAAGTTCCCAGTCCTCTCTTAGTACTCTGGGGACACAGTATTACACAGTGGAGGGAGGCAGGGAGCGAGGAAGGAAAGGGGAGAGTGCGCGATTTTGAATACCGTGGAGGAAAAACGACCAGTCCTGAGGTGATTCACAGTGGATGACGAGCACCAAAGCCGGCGCTTGCTCCTCTTTAAGTGTGCTAGGTGAAGACTACTTAGAAGCTGACAGAAGAGACAGATATTTTCTGAAATGAATAGTACGCACAGCAACACCAGGCAGCAACCATTCCAGCACAGAATGGCATGGAACAAGAACACAGCCTACCGCATAGAGATCGGCAGACAGGAGAAAATGAACTAACTGTCCAGGACCAGACAAAGGCTGTGCTTTGTCACATCTGATTAAGGGTTTCCATCCACGCCTTAATGAGGAAAGACTGGAAGTTACTCTAAGAACCCTGCCATGGGTTTCCTGTTGCTTAAGTTAACCCTACGCAGTATCCCCTCTTATCTGTGTGGAATGAATACCATGATCCACAATGGATGCATGAAACTACAGCTGGTACCACGGGCTAGAGAGATAATGGTTTTTTTTTTTTTTTCCCCTCAGCAGACATACTTCCGGTCAAGTTTCAAACAGAATAACTGTAACAATACACTACAACAAATGCCAGCATTATGACTCTTGTGCTTTGGAGTCATTATTGAGTAAGATAAGGATCATTTAAATACAAATACTGAGAAATTGGACAATTGGTAGGATTACCAAGTTAGTATAAGTAACTAACAAGAGAGTAGTGTATATAGGGTACATTCTCTAGACAAAGGTCAATTTTTTTTCCTCAGCAAACAAGCTACCCCTCCAACCCCTCCAAACCCCTTGGGATCACTTTCACTCCTGGAATCACCCATTCTTTCAACTAATATTTTTGAATTGGGATTGACCATGAGTAACTGAAACCATACTATACCATAAATGTATACCATACTATACATTATAAAGTTACATTTATTTTGTGCGTGTGTGTGTGTGTGTGTGTGTGTGTGTGTGTATGTGTGTGTGTGTGTGTGTTGGTGTGTGTGTTTATGGCACAGCATATGTGTAGAGATCAGAGGACAAGTTGCAGAGTCAGTTCTCTCCCTCCACCATGTGGGTTCCAGGGATAGAACTTAGGTCGTCAGGCTTGGGAACAAGTGCCTTTACCTTCTGAGCATCTTGATGTCCCCAGCTTATTTAGGTTTCATTCCATAGTGCACAGTCATTGATTCACTAGCTGTCTTTGTGTTGTCTTCATGGTGCCCTGGCTTAGAGAATTTCTTCCAAGGTTCTTGCAGACTGATCTGAGAGCCAGTTGGATTTCTCTGACCTCTGCAGGCAACACTGGAGTCCCGAGCATTGGCCTTATGGAAAATGGACTTAGCCTGCAGTATTTATATGTTTCTCTGTCTTAGATCATCACTCCAATTCTTCAAGGAGCTGTTGCTTTAGTTTCAATTTAATGCCTGTTTCTATTGTCTGACAGGTTTTCCCTTAGCTGGTTTATGGGTGTGTATGTGGGCAGTGCAATCAGTGTGTGTGTGTGTGTGTGTGTGTGTGTGTGTGTGTGTGTGTGTGTGTGGTCTTCCTTAATCATTATCTATCTTATTTTTTGAGACAGGGAGTAAACATTGAACCTGGAGCTCATCAATTTGTCCAGACTGGCTTTCTAGCAACCTTCAGGGATCCTCCGGTCTTTCCCTCTCTGGTGCTGTGTCTGCCCAGCTTTTTTATGTGGGTTCTGGTGGTCACACTCAGGTTCTTATGCTCATACGGCAAGCACTTAGCTGCTGGAATAATCACCCCTTCCCTATCCCCCAGCTCTTTCTTGACGAATCCAAAGATTTCAGAACACTCAACACAAGAATGAGATGGCATACAGTGCCAGAACTGAGTCCATCATGCAGTCTGCTCTGCGTAGAAGGAAAAGAAAAAGAAAGGGGACAGGAAGAGAAAAGGCAGACACATGCACGCAAAAGGGAGTTAGGCAGGTTATTGCTGGGCGACTGTTTGGAACAAGGTAGGAATCATTTGTGAGGCTCAGGCACAGCAGCCTGGAACAGGGACTGAGGACTTCTGCAGCCAGCTGTGGGCTAGCAGGGTCCTCTTTGAGATGCATCCCTTTGTGTTCCTAGATCGATTAGTCTTTTGACTTGTCTCATTCTTTCCTCACAACATCTGTTTATAGGCCCTCGGGCAGAGCAATTGCTCTGCTAACATGTGCCCTTGACAGGGACACTTTGTGACAGACATGCTCCTTTGCAACAGCTCCTGGAAACTGGTATGCCTGCCGGGCTTCCATGTGTTCAGAGACTCGACGTTTTCTTTTCTTTCTTATTTTTTACATTTTTTTTTGGGCATGGTGCATGTGTGTGCATGAATGCATGTTTTGAATATAGAATCTCTCAATTAAATGCAGAGATTACTGACATGGCTAGTCTGTTAGTTTGCTCTGGGGATCTCTGGTAGACAGTTTTAGGGCTGGAATTAAAGATGGGTCACCATACTTACATGGCATAGACATGGGTTTCTAGGGCTCTGGACTCTACTCCTTATGCCTGCATGGCAGAAATTTAACCAAGGAGCCATCTCCCCAGCCTGCACACACCACACCACACACACACACACACACACACACACACACACACACACACACACACACCCTTAGTCTGGAGGACTAAGGAATGAGAAGGTAGGTGATTCTAGGCAAATTTCCCAAGGACTCTGAACTGTCTTTCACTTTCAGTTAATTGCTAGGGGCTTGACTTTGCTCCAGCTTGTAAAATTCTGAGTCACCACTGGCCCACTGGATCACTGCACACGAGACCTTTTCCTTAGCTCTATTTTGGCATCAGTGAAGTGGAAAATTCCAGGTCACTTCCCTGTGAATCCTGCATGGGGTGTTAAAGTTTGGATGTGTCCTCCAAAAGCATGGATGCTGATGGCTGGTTGGGTCCCCGGCCTGCAGCACTGTCAGGAGTTGGGGGAACCTTAGGAAAGAGGTGGGGCCTAGTGGGAGGAAGTTGGGTCATTGGGGGCATGCTCTTGAACAGGACACTGGGACTCTGGCATCTTTCCTTTTTCTATTTCCTGACCACCATGAAGTGAGCAGCATTGCTCTGCCACATGCTCCTTGCCATGACAATCTGCCTCATTAGAGGCCCCAAAGCAGGGACGTCAACTAGCTATGAACAGACACCTCTGTAACCACGGACTACACTATTTCCTTGTCTGTCTATCTATCTATCTATCTATCTATCTATCTATCTATCTATCTATCTATCTATCTATCTACCTGTCTGTCTACCTACCTGTCTGTCTGTCTGTCTGTCTGTCTGTCTGTCTATCTATCTATCTATCTATCTATCTATCTATCTATCTATCTATCTATCTATCTATTCTGAGACAGGGTTTCCCTGTATAACAGCTCTGGCTGTTCTGGAACTCACTCTGCAGACCAGGCTGGCCTCAAACTCACAGAAATCCTCCTGCCCCTGCCTCCTGAGCGCTAAGATTAAAGACGTGCACCACCACCACCTGGCCAAATCTTTCCTTTTTTAAGGTTGAGACTCTTGGGTCTTTTGGCCCAGCTATGGAAAGTGAGCATGCACACAGCCAGTGAAGTTGTAGTCTAGAGGGTAAGCACTTTTGGGAAAAGAGTCTAGACTCAATGTTCTGTGACATTGTTATAGATTCAAAAGGCAGTTTCAGAGCATTTCCACCCTGGCAGTGTCTGTTACATGTGATGGAACTGCAGGCTGGAAGCCTGTCTTCCTGCTCCCTTCCCAGTCTACTCTTCTCTTCTTCTCCTTGCCTTTGTTTAAGGCATCTTGTCAAGCCTGCAATCTTAGACCTTTAGGCTCCTGTGCGTACCACTCAGAAATGATTCTATGCAGATCTGGATGTCATTAATCTTGCTTTCCCTTAACAATGTGGTAAGATTGGCATTTTAGCAACCTAAGTCCTTTTTTTCTCCCCCTTAATAGATAATTATTTTTTTATTCACATAAAGCCTGTGTTATAGTTTGAATGCTGGGAGAATAATTTTTTTTTCATTTGGAGTTTGAGGCAATTAGAGCCACAAATTAATTTCTCACATTAAGAAGAACGTTTTGTCTTCCGATCTGCACCTGCTCAGCCCCATTTCCAGTCATTTGGAGGCTGCTGTCCTAAACAGGAAGAGGAAATACACATGCAGGGACAGAGGGAATCACTAATGGCTAATCAATAACCATGTAGTGTTTCAGAGCTCTGAAGAGATGCGGCATGGGGTTGTGAAAAACCGGGGGAACAATTAGCTGTGGTTTCGCTTGTGTGTGGGGTTACCGGAAAGATCCAAAACTTATCATCAGCCGTCAGTGCACATGTCTCACTTCAAACTGGAGAGTGAATTTGCTGTGCTCATCTCCACTCTGCCCTTCTCCAAAAACACCCCTCTCTCTGTTTGGGTGTCAACCTCTGTGCTGTCATCAAAACTAGAGGCTTTCATGCTGATCTGCTCCCTCATTCTCTGTTGGGGACAAGGGTGAGCTGCTTACCCAGCATCCATTCCTCCCTTCTCTGTTGCTCTCCACACTACCAGATTTAGCTCGAGGATGCCATTTTGAGATTGAGGCAATACTCTACCCATTGCCCAAGTGGTGGGTCCTGACTAGTTAAGGAGAACGAAGGTAACTCTGTCTTCTTTGCCACAGAGATTGGCTGAGGGGCCTCGTCAGTGTGTGGCCTTCTCTTATCTCTGTGGTTGCTTCAGGATGGTTGAACAGTCTGATGACCTGGGAAAGAAAACTTCTTGCTTGTGTTGAGCAAGATGGGACATGGGGCGGGGGATCTGGACACTTTGAGTCCATTTTATTCCTTTGCTGGATCTCCAGTTACAAGGAGGAATCAGTTTTCTTTTTCTGTTTTTGCTGTTTTGTGTGGAATGTTCTGGCAATCAGGTCTCCTTAGTTAATACACCCTTCCAGCCACTCACTGCATCCTACCATGTATCTTAAATAAAGTTCCTTGATTTCCTGGGTTGTACTAGGTAGTTCAGTACCTTAGTTATTGGACTCAGATATGTGCGAGAGTGTGGGATATATGCAATTGTATGTGTTTGTGAGTGTGGGATATATGCATGTGTATGTGTTTGTG
>CABHPP010001793.1:25131-48737 GCA_902168425.1 Peromyscus attwateri | reverse complement strand
TGTATGTGTTTGTGAGTGTGGGATATATGCATGTGTATGTGTTTGTGTGTGGGATATATGCATGTGTATGTGTTTGTGAGTGTGGGATATATGCATGTGTATGTGTTTGTGTGTGGGATATATGCATGTGTATGTGTTTGTGAGTGTGGGATATATTCATGTGTGTTTGTGAGTGTGGGATATATGCATGTGTATGTGTTTGTGTGTGGGATATATGCATGTGTATGTGTTTGTGAGTGTGGGATATATGCATGTGTATGTGTTTGTGAGTGTGGGATATATGCATGTGTATGTGTTTGTGAGTGTGGGATATATGCATGTGTATGTGTTTGTGAGTGTGGGATATATTCATGTGTGTTTGTGAGTGTGGGATATATGCATGTGTATGTGTTTGTGAGTGTGGGATATATTCATGTGTATGTGTTTGTGTGTGGGATATATTCATGTGTGTTTGTGAGTGTGGGATATATTCATGTGTATGTGTGAGTGTGGGATATATGCATGTGTATGTGTTTGTGAGTGTGGAGTTGAGAGGTCAACACGGGTTGTGTTTCTCAATCATTCTCCCCCCCCCTTTTTTTCCCTGAGACAGAGTTTCTCTGTGTAACAGCCCTACCTGTTCTGGAACTCGGTCTGTAGACCAGGCTGGCCTCAAACTTATAGAGATCCACCTGCCTCTTCCTTCTGAGCGCTGGGATTAAAGGCGTGTGCCATTCCCTACTTTTTTGAGACAGGGTAGCTTACTGAGTCTGGAGCCCACCAATTGGCTAGACTGCCAGTGTGCTCCAAAGATCTGTCTGTTTCTACCTCCCCAGAACTGGGATTACAGGCATGTTGCCACACCGAGTATTTTATTGTGTATCCTGGGGATCTGAACTCAGGGCTTGTGGTTGCCTGGCAAGTTCTTTACCAACTGAGCCACCTCCCCAGTTTAATTTAATTTTTAAGTGGTATTTTTAACTTTGAGAAATTTTCTGGGGATGCAGAAGCCTGCTAATCCAAAGATGAGAAAGATGACCGGTACTCACAGAGTTATGAGATATGGAGTGTGTGATAGTCCACAGAAGGGTCTTATGTGAATAAGGCCCTTGCAGGATTTGCTTCACTCTAGTTTTCAAGCCTTGTATTCTGTAACCCTTCTCACACACCCCACATGGCAGCCATGCCATGCTTCTTGCACTTTGTCAAGTTCTATATACTCTATGGCTTGGTAGGTTCTTTTTAAAAAAAAATAATTTATTTATTTTTTATTTTATGTGCATTAGTGTTTTCCCTGCACGTATGTATTTATATGTGAGGGTGTTGGATACCCTAGAACTGGAGTTACAGAATGTTGTTCACTGCCATGTGGGTGCTGGGAATTGAACCCAGGTCCTCTAGAAGAGCAGCCAGTGCTCTTAACTGCTGAGCCATCTCTACAGCCCCATCTTGGTATGTTCTTAATGCCTGTATATATTCTAATTCTTTTGTTTAAAAAAAAAAAAGCTCCCATGATTCCTTCTGGAAAGACTCACTCACCTGTAGTCTCATTGGAATCTCAGGATGTGTTGGTCTGCCAAACCGGGACCAATGAGGTAATACAGAGGCTTGACCAGGACCAGGGATGAGAAGAATTTGATCTTAGGCTCTTGAATAAGGTGTGTGCTGCTGACACAGGCAGGTATAAAGAGGGCTCAGTAGACATCACAGATGAAGATTTGTCAGGGTCAGGTCCTGGAAGTCCAGCAGAGACCTGAGAAGTCATCCAATAAGGGCCAAGTAAGTGGTACCAAGAGATGAGGAACAGAGAGCAGATTCTAAAACTCCGGTCTATAGATATGCATAGCCTTGGGCTCACCATTGGTTGTTTTTGTTTTTTTTTTTGAGAAAGGTTTCTCTGCGTAGCTCTGGCTGTCCTGGAACTTGCCCTTTAGACCAGGCTGGCCTCGAACTCACGGAGATCTGCCTGCCTCTGCCTCCTGAGGGCTGGGATTAATGGTGTGCACCACCGCTGCCCACCAGTGGGCTCACCATTGTTAATGGTGACCAGATGGAAGCTAGGAATTAAAAACAGAACTGTATCCTTGATTGGGGTCACAGAGGGACACTAAAATTCAGGCCAACCTAGCTCAGGGAATTCATCTAACCTGGGAGAGACAGGGCATCTAGGTAAACAATCAGAATTACGTAGGAGAAGAGTTCTCAGACTTTTTTTTTCAAAAGGAGATTGTGAGGCATTGACCTTGACTTTAGCCCTGACTCTTATGAGTCTGAGGACATGAGAATATAGGGATGGACAGGTAGGACTCTGTGGGATTTGAAGAAAGGCTATAAGTAATGCTGACGTTCGCTAGGCTGGGTCTTTGTGCCCAGCATTGCACAGACTCCTGGATCTGCTTCTTCCCTCACATCTTCTTTGTCATCTTTCTGACTGTGTTCATATTCTGCCTTTGCTCGTGTTGTTCCAGAATGTTCTTTGCACCTTGCCTTCTTGTCATGCCCCAGCTTGTCCTGGTCATCTCTAGCATTGATTAGAACATTGTACTCTTAATTCTGTCTCCAGTGTTTCTCTCCTCCCTCGACCCTGGGTGAAGTTCCACATTCCCTTTGTACCGTGGGCACCTGGTGCTCTGCTGTGGGATTCACACTTCACTGTGTTGTCATGTGTCCGCCTTTCTGTCCCACAAGAGGGTGAACTCTTGGAAGCCCAGCACTCTGGTCTTCCCAGCTTTGAAGTTAGCTGTGCTTTGCACATTGGCTAGGTTGATATTTCAATACAGTGTCGATGAGCAGATCTGGATTCAGGGCACCGCTGGGGATATAGAAGACTAGAATCCATGATGCTTGATGAAGATGTCGAACGTTATCACCACTATTTAGTACAACCAAACATCTCAAAAGTCTTCAAGTTTTACTGGCCTTTTCATATCCCTCTCCCCCCGCCTCCCGCCCCCAGACATAATCAATGGCGTCTTCATTGGAACTGTTTTGGTGTGCTCCGTTAGGCTTTTTTTTTTTTTTTAAAGGGTGGCTTTATGCAAATCACCAGCTCTGTCTCAAGTAACTGTCTCCCTCACTAGACAGGAGAGTCTTTTAGGGGTGGGCCAGACAGCTCCTCTGGGTTCTTGGAATCCCTGTCAGCACTTTCTTTTTCCTTCTTCCCTTTCTCTCCTTCTGTTTCTTCCTCTCCCTCTGGTGGCTTGAATGAGATAGTCCCCATAGCCTTGGCCATTTGAATACCTGGTCCCAAGTTGGGAATGCTGTTTGGGAAGGCTTAGGAAGCATGACCCTGTTGGAGGAGTATGTCACTGGAGGTGGAGCTTTCAGAGTTTAAATACTCACACCGTTTCTAGTTCATTCTTTCTACTTCATGCTTGTGGTTCAAGATGTGAGGCTCTCAGCTTCCTGCTCTTTTCATCACGACTTTGTTCTGCTGTGATGGATTCCAACCTTCTGGAAGAGAAAGACCAATAAAATTCTTCCTTCTGCAAGATGTCTTGGTCATGGTGTTTATCACAGAACAGGAAAGTAACTAATGCACCCTCCCCTCCCCTCTCCCACCCCCTTCTCTCTCTCTTTCATGTGTGTTTATTTGGACCGAGGGACTTATTCTAGAGTCCCTCAACACTGGCTTTAGATTCATTCTGCAGTCCAGATTAGCCTTGAACACACGGTGATTCTCCTGCTTCACTGTTTTAAATGCTGGAATTATAGGCATGAGCCACTATGCCCAGCTTAAATCCGTGATTTTGAACACTGATATTAGTTGATTTTCAGTTTCCTGTCCTCCTTGGGGTCAATATCTTTGTGATGGTTAGTCTTCACTGTCAGTGTGGCTGCATTTAGAATCATCTAGGAGATGCACCATGTCTGGGCATGTCTGCAAAGGGAGAGGTTTAACTCAGGAGGGAAATCTCACCAGGAAAATGGGTGGTACCGTCCCATAGGCTGGGCTCCCAGACTGGATAAGAAGAGGAAAGCAAGCTGAGCACCAGCCTCGATCTCTCTCTGCTTCCTGACTGTGGACATGATGTGACCAGCGCCTCATGTTCTTGATACCACACCTTCCCCGCCGTGATGCACTGTGCCCTCAAGTTGGGAGACAAAAGTCAACCTTTCCTTCCTTGAGGGGCTTTTGTCACAGCAGCAAGAAAAGAGACCTAATATCGTCCTCACCTGTACCCACTTCCTCTTCCTGCCAGGCTCACAGGAGGCAGCAAAGCTCCTCCTTCTTCCTTTATTGCATCCTTGGACTTGAGGTCGGTAGATCTGGAGCCGTCCTCAATCACAGACAGCTGGCGTATCCTTGCCACGGATAGATCAAGAAGCCTCCTTGATCATGGAAGAAGGGCCCTTCGGCTCAGGCTCTGTTACTAAATAGGAAAAACAGAAACCAGTGACTAGGGTTGGCAGAAGCAGGTGAGAGGCCATGAAATAGTCTGAGAAGAGGAGAGAGCTTTCAAGCACTGAGGGAGTCCACAAGGACTTGTTAGGGTTTGTGCTGGGCCAGAAATACTCCTGATTGGGGAAGGATTAGGAAACAACTGAGCATGAATTGGGTGGACTTATTTAGATTGTGCAAAGCCTTGTGGGAGTCCCCTCTAGAGCTGACTTTGAATCAGTTCAGCTGGAAATCGAGGTGTTTGAACTTGAAATACATAGAGTGATCCAGCTTATTGACCCGGTTTTCCCTGGCTGCTGTTCGACTGATAGCTGCTGTTCCCCCTAACACACACACAAAGTAGGCCTGAGTTGAACACTGGTGACAGGGGAAGGAAGGCCTCCTTCCCTAGGCCTCAGACATGCTGGATCCCAGAGTCTTGGCCAACATGGAATTAGGTACTGGTAGGCATCCCCCAGGATACCCTAAGTGCCTTGCTGTTGCTGGAGAGCTTCTCTCCAGCTCCCAAGTCCCGCCAGTCTCCAGCTACAAAGTCCCGCCAGTCCCAGAGCCCACTTACAAAATAAACACACAGACTCTTATATTATTTAAACTGCTTGGCCATTAGCTCAGGCCTATCATTGTCTAGCTCTTACTCTTATATTTAGCCCATTTCTATTAATCTATACTTTGCCACGTGGCTCATGGCTTACTGGTACCTTACATCTTGCTTGTCCTGGTGGCAGCTCCAGGCAGTCTCTTCTCCACCTTCCTGTTCCCTCAATTCTCCTCTCTGTTAGTCCCGCCTATACTTCCTGTCTGGCTACTGGCCAATCAGTGCTTTATTTATTAACATATTTGTCATACAGAACATCCCACAGCACCTTGCCAGATCATTCAGATAAACAGTCTGGAGGAGACCTCGAGTCCTGTCACTCACGGTCTAGAATCTGTTCCCATTACTACAGAGGGTATGTTTATAGACAAAAGGCTCCCTGAAGGTCATACCATGGCAGCTATCCATCCTCAGGGACTGGGAGGCCATGAATAGGGCCAAGGGAGATGACCAGACCAAGAAGATGCTGAAACTTAGGGGCTGGGGAGATGGTTCCATTGGCAAAGTGCTTGCCACCCAGGCATGAGAACCTGAGTTCAGATCTCATGAACCCAGATAAAAAGCTGATACGGCACTGTGTCTATAATCTCAGCTATGGGGAAATGGATACAGGAGGATCCCCCAGCCAGTCTAGCCAAAATTGGTGAATTTCAGGCTCACTGAGAGATACTGTCTTAAAAATAAGATAAAGAACAATTGAGGAGGGGCTGGAGAGATGGCTCAGCATCATCTTGTTGATCTTGCAGAGGACCCAGGTTTGGTTCCCAACATCCACACGGCAGTTAACAGTCTGTGACTCCAGTTACAGAAGGTCTGATCCCTCTTCTGGCCTCTGCAGGCAGGCCCTGCACACTTGTGGTACACAGATATACATGCAGGCAAAACACCATACACATAAAATAAAAATAAATCAACCTAAAACATAGTTAACAATTGAGAAAGACACTTAACATCTGCCTCTGGTTTCTGCAAATACATGGGCACATATTCACATGTGCCTGCACACACATGCACACAGGCATGCGCAAATGAGCACACACACACACACACACACACACACACACACACAGACACACACACACAGACACACACACACACAGACACACACACACACACAGACACACACACACACACACACACACAGACACACAGACACACACACACAGACACACACACACACACACACACACACACACACACACACACACACGTGTGCACAGGCTAGCTCCTTCTGGACCCAGCAGTTTCTTAGCTAAATACTATTGCTGTGTGCTAAGGGTGTGCTCACGATAAGCAGGCTTGGTCCTGGTGTGGTGTCTCCCCCTTCTCTTTCTTCTCTCCTCTCCTCCCTCCCTCTTTCTCCAGACACCGGATCTGCTGGTGCCTCGATCTTGGACTTTTCCGTCTCTAGAGCTGTGGGAAGTCATCTCCCCCGCCCCACAGCCTAAGGGACAGACAGACAGAAGGAAAAAATAGCAGCGTAATCTGCTATCTCAGGTCAACTCACCTTCAGTTCGCTTTATGTCCCTCTCAGTTTTCCAAGGCGTCGGTAGGAACTCTAGGGGCAAAGGGCTGCCCCGCGGTGACCCTCCTAAGGCCTGCAGCTAGACTCAAGGTGAATGACAGACAAATACTTACTGATTTACGGCTTGAGGTCACCCCGATTTGCATGTGAAGACAGACAGATACTAAAATCAGGCCTTGATTGTGTCATAGCAAGTGCTAGGCACGATTTGGCTCTCCCTGGCTTCCAGTGAGGTCACCGAGGCTCCTTCTGACACTGAAGATCCATTAAGAGCCATACCGTCCCTGACTTTTCTCCCTACTTTTCCTTTCTTGTTTGAGACAGGGTCTCCTATAGCTCAGGCTGCCCTCCAACTTTCTTTGCGGCTGAACTTCAGTCCTCCTGTCTCTGCTTCCTGACTGCTGGGATTACTGGCACAGGCCACCGTATTGGGTTTTATGTGGTATCACTTAGATAGCTTTAAATGGCATGCTTTATTTCTTCCTCTTTTTTTTAAAGATAGTTTTTAAAATTACATTTATTTATTTAATGAGCGGGAGTGTGCCGCAGTGCTTGAGTGGAGGTCAGAGGACAATCGATAGGGTCCATTTTTTTCCTTCTACCATATGGGTCCTAAGGATCAAACCCAGGATCAGTTTTGGTGGCAAGTACCTTTACCCGGTGAGCCATTGCACTGGCCCTGACACACTTCATTTCTTATTCTAGACCCAGTGTACTGAGTCTTCGTTTTGTAAAAAGAAGTCTCATTCTCTTGTCTTCCACCTCTGCCTCCTTCCTTCCCTTCAAGGACAGCTGCACGTCATTCATTAACCACTTCAAATCTCCCCATGGCTTCTCTATATGTGGATTCGATAAGCTTCAAACTGGTAAACCTCACGCACGTTATTATGGCCACGAAAACATGTTGACTGATGTGCAAACTACTGACCTGGGTTGTAGTCTCTGTGGACCCACAAATATCACTACCACTTTGCTGTTCACTGGAGACTTTAACTTGCCATTTGTCAAATGGATTCTTTTCTCCATATTCTTTATATCTCAGTCATGGCATTTGTATACTCAAAGCCCACTTCTCTTGGGGTTAATTCCCAGAACTTTTGTGACTCTGCCCTCCTGGGTGGGATTTGGTCCATCTTCTGAGCCCATGCTTTCACTCTTGTTTGGTACCATTATTATTTTCTGGGTTCTGTCTTCAAGGAGTGTCCCAAAGGGATTGTGACCAGTGGGGTTGAACAATGGCCACTCAAAAGTGCCTGTTCACTCCTAACCTGGGAATAGAGTCTTGGGCTCATGTATTTGAACATTTGGTGGCACTGTTTGGGGAGGTTAAAGAACCTTTAGAAGGTGGAGACTTGTTGGAAGAAATATGTCACTGAGAGCAGCTTTGAGGGTTCACAGTCTTGCCCTACTTCCTGTTATTGTTCCCTGCTTCCTGTGTGCACAGGAAATGTGATCTCTTGGCTTCCTGCTCCTACTGTCTTACCTTTGCTACCATTATGCCTCTGGACTGTAAATAATGATCAACCCCTTTCCCTTAAGTTACTTGTGGTCGTGATATTTTTCACAGCAACAGAGAAGTGACAAAAACACATCCTTTACTCATTAGGATGGCTGCCATTTTAAAAACAAAGCTAAGTGTGGTGACACATGCCTTCAGTCCCAGCCCTTGGGAGGTAGAGGCAGGTGGATCTCTAGTGAGTTTGAGGGGTCTACATAGTGAGTTCCAGGCAAGCATACATAGTGAGACCCTGTTTCAACAAACAAACAAAAAATAAAAACCTATCCAGAAAACAGCGAGTGTAGTTAAGGTTGTAGAGAAATTATGAGCCCGGTGCATTGGTGAGAATGTGAAATGGGTACTGCTATGGAAATCAGTGTGGCAATCCCCCAAAAAATGGGAACACAGAATTGGCATGTAATTCAAGTCTACTCATAGGTACATACTCAGTTGAAATTAGTATCATGAAGAAATGTTTGTGCACATATTTTCATAGCAGAATTAGTCACAATAGCTAAAACATGGAGGCAACCTAAGTTTTGATCAACAGATTAATGATTAAACCAAATGTGGTATATTGTGATGTTCTTCCAGTCAGAATGGGGCCATGGCCCCATACATGCACTGCAGATTGAGGCCATCAGACATCAAAAGTGAATTCAGCGTGTCCAGCCTATAAACAGAGCTTAGCAACACCGTGTACTGTGGAGTGTTGGTTGTTTACCCACACTATAACCTGGCTGACCAGGAATTATAGCTCATGGTTATTGCCCAGCATGGCAAAGAGAATATTAGATCACAAATCACTAGCCTGGAAAAAAACAAAACAAAACAAAATAATCCCCAAATCCCACAATGCTGTTTCTACCATTATTGAGATGAAATCTTAAGTCAGGGGCTGTTTGTATGTATAATGGAAAAGGCCACACTGTCACATGCTGCAGGTGGATGGAGCTTGAGGGCATTGTGCTACTTGAACTAGCCAATCACAAGAGAGGTCTACTGTACTGCTCCACTTACACACACGACACTTTTCAGGAGTCAGAAAAAAATTACAGAGACTGACAGGGAGAAAGTGTTTGCCAAGGGCTAGGGAGAGAGACTTGGAAGTTGTTGTTCAGTGGATAGAGCTTTGGCTTTACCAGATAAGGAGAGGGGTGGAGAGGAATGCCAAAGACGGTGACAACAGTTGACATTGAACTGTGTGTTTAAACATGGTTAAGACGGTATGGCTAAACACTTTTAGATTTATTTATTTCATTTATGGGTATGAGTGTTTTACCTGCATGTACGTATGCACACCAGTGCATACCTGGTGTTCTTGGAGGTCAGAAGATGGTTTTGGATCCCCTAAAACCAGAGTTATAGATGGCTATGAGCCACCATGTGGGTACTGGGATTCAAATCTGGATGCTCGGCCAGAGCAAGTGCTCTTAACCACTGAGCCATCTTGCCAGCCCCAACATGATGTACTTTTCACGTTTATTTATTTATTTATTTATTTATTTATTTATTTATTTATTTATTTATTTATTCATTCATTCATTTATTTATTTATCGTGTGTGTGTGTGTGTGTGTGTGTGTGTGTGTGTGTGTGTGTGCTCGCACACACACGCGCATGCAGGGGTGGGGGACACACACACACGTGTTTGTATATGTAAAGGATAGAGGACAGCTTGAGTCAGTTGATTCTCCCTTTCCACCATGAGGTCACCAGGGATTGAATTCAGATCAACAGCTTTGGTAGCAGCCTCCTTTACCCACCGAACTCTCTCACCAGCCCAGGCTGGGAACATTTTAGGGTAAGTGTATTGTACTCAAATTTTTAAAAACTGAAAAGGGGAATTTCCTCCAAGGTTTTGACTGCAGAGCAGTCCTGGTTGCAGTGGGTCTGCTCACTGCAGGAGGGAGGAGCTGGAGTGGGCTGTCTGTGTTTAGTACGCAGGCATTCATCCATCCTAGGACCACTCCCCACACCTGTGCATAGAGTTTCCTGCATTCTCGAAGTCTAGACTAAAATCTTTCAGGCCCTGCAGACCCCTTCACCTGTACCCCAGGTTGGCCTGCCTGTGTTCTCCTTCATTAGTCAAGGCTTGTGTTAGTTACTTCTGACTAATGGAGACTAAATGGCAACAGAACAGCTTCAGAGGAAGAGCTCCTTCGACTCCCAGTTTCAACGATTTCAGCCCAGGGTCCTTGCTTCCATCCCTTTCCTGGTGAGACAAAGTATCTTGGTGGGAGTGTGTGGAGGAGGAGGCTGTTCTCCTCACGGCAGACAGGAAACAGAGAGACTTCCTTCAGCTAAGTCCCATTGTCATTGGTGGATGTGGGATCTCTGCTAATGCCGCCTCACCCTTTCTTTCTTTTTTTTGGTGGTGTGGGGGGTTGGTGGTGGTTCCGAGACAGGGTTTCTCTGTGTAGTTTTGGTGCCTGTCCTGGATCTCTCTCTGTAGACCAGGCTGGCCTCGAACTCACAGAGATCCATCTGGCTCTGCCTCCTGAGTGCTGGGATTAAAGGCGTGTGCCACCACCGCTGCCCGGCCTCCTCACCCTTTCTTAATTTTCCAGAACCTCCTCCAAAAGTGCCACCCACTGGGGACTTAGAACTCGATACACGAGCCTGTCAGGACATTTGGTATTCGAACTATAACACCACTGTTTCGTTTGCATTACGTCTTCCAGGCACGCTTGGCGCCCCTCTCATTTCT
Source organism: Peromyscus attwateri (assembly GCA_902168425.1). Lineage (NCBI taxonomy): Eukaryota > Metazoa > Chordata > Mammalia > Rodentia > Cricetidae > Peromyscus > Peromyscus attwateri. Next base: position 38,029 of record CABHPP010001793.1, on the reverse strand, counting down.
TGGCCTTGTGCTCATACCTTTCATATTCTTTTTACCTTTTCATGAGATTCTGAAAGGGAAGGAGTTAGTCATGTGTGCTGGTCACTTCCTCAACTGTCCAACCAACAGAGGTGTGAGCTTTGTGTAGAAATGATGATTTTCAACTGATTCCGGATGCAGAGACTTTGGGTTTATTTTATATTCTTTTACTCAAGGGCTGGGAGGAATCTTAAACTAGCAAAGAAATTCCCAAATCTTCTAGGTGGAAATATGGGCCTTAATTAATAAACCCTACCTCATACTTGTATCAGTCATAGTTCCGCCAGAGAAGCAAAGCCACTAGATATTTGTGTGTTTAATTATTGTGTGTATTTAACCTTACATAACTGTGGGAGATGTCTTTGTGTTTGATCTTGGGGCAGGTATATAAATGTGAGGGTCAAGACAAGAGTGTACCCAGAAGTCTGAGCTGGTATCCATGGGGATGGGCCAGATCTATGCCAGCTCTTGCTGCCTTTGACTTTGTGGCTCTCTCACAGGAGAAACAAGTGTGCTTTGTCACAGAGCTAAGCATGTATCTTGTCCAGGATTTAGAGAAGCTGGATGAAGGTCTGAGGGAGAGTTGGACATCCTCAGACTAACTGCTGTCCCAGGATACCATCTGAGCCAGCAGGTAAGAGATGATGAGTGGGAACGGACTGGTCTCCTGCAGCAACTTGATAAACATAAGACTCCACCTTCTCCATCTGGGCACATGCTCCATCTGCGAGCTTACAGGGAAAGGGATTATAACAACCAGCTCAGACTGGTCACACTGGCACATTACAGAGACTTCCAGAAAAGAAAAATTACACTTAGAGAGATGACATACATTATTGGAAGCTTGATAATTCTTTCAGTGGCAGAACTTGGATGAGAAGCCAGGACTCTTGATTCCAGATTCCAGTGTCTTTTCAAACTTCCATCCCCTTCATAGATATGACACATCCTTATTAAAAACAATTTGAGTAACAGGAAAACGAAGGTAACAACACTCAACTGGTCCTGGTATTTTAGCTTAGCCCCTCCCGTCCCTTCTCTAGGCATAACTTTATTTGGATAAGTATGCTACATATGTATACAGATGTATTTTGTTATGCATTAAAATCTTTATCAGCACAGTCAGTACTAATTCACTTAATCATTTGCTTAAAACAACAACAACAACAACAACAACAATAACAACAACAACAACAAACCCCAAACAACAGTGATAGCATTGAACTGGGTCTTGTGGCACAGGCCTATAATCCCAGCTATCAGGGAGGCTGGGGCAGGAGGGCCACAAGTTTCAGGGCTGCCTGATCTATAGAATGAGTTGAAGGCTGGGGTGTGTAGTTTAGTGGTTGGTGCCTACGTAGCAAGCACGGGGCCCTGGTTAAGTCTCCGAGAAAGAAGAGGAAAAGACAAAACAATGCAAAAAGCAATAGACCTTAAGTGGGAGGCTGAGGCAGGAGAATTTGAGGCCAACGTGGGCTACACAGAGAAGACCCGGTGTCAACAAACCAACAGGTGAAAACAAAAGACATTAAGGCTACTGCTATTGTTTTGTATTTTAGTAATATAAATAATGATCTGTGCCCTTGTGCATACATTCTGATTTCTATTTTATCATTAGAATCTAAAAATTGGAAGCATTTATTCTGAAATTGCTCTCACCAAAGATTATACCAATTTATCTGAAGTGTACCAGAATATCTGTCCTTCTAAATCTTGACATCTGTGGATTTTGTCTTAAAAATATCTTTTTAACAAATTTTGTTTTCCCATTGTTTCATTTTGTATTGCTTTGATTACTCGAGAGGGTAAAATTTTCACCTGTTTGGTAATCACTAATATTTAATTTCAGCAAACAGTTTGTTTATCCACTGATCAATTGAGTGCCTTATTTTTTTTTTTTTTTTTTAATTCTTTGCTGTATTAAACTTTTGTCATTTTGTTACAGGTATGTGTGTGTATTGTTTCTTTCTGAGCAATTCAGCACTCCGAGTCCTAACCAGAACAAAAGGCTTCTGGAAACAGAAGCAGCAGCCATGTGGAGGGTGAGGACAGGCTGACATTTAGAAATATTCTGGTCAAGAGTCCCAGTTGTTGTTTAGTGAGGATGCGGGTGTGAAGCCCAGCTGAGTCATGAGGTTTCACAGATAACTCTTGAGCTGACGAGCAAGGCCAGGTCGGGCACACGAGAAGACAAAGAGGCAGGTACTCTGGGGCTGCTGGTTAGGGGAGGTGATGGAAACTGTTAGAGTGACTCTGACATCTTAGAGTTCACAGTCAAGGGCTGTGCCCAGATTTTAGAAAGCTTTTTTTTTTGAAAAAAATTCAGACAATGAATGGATTTAATTCCATTCTCTCAAACAAAGGCAGCTACTTGGAAACATCACTTTGACACACAATGTGCAGGGATCCTGAAGATGTAAGTTGGGAGGGAGGAGTCCAACACCTTGCTTTTCAGTATACACAGAGCAGCACATATGGGAAGGTACACTTGGATATGGGTTTTACTCTGGAACAACCAATACATCCCCTACATATTGATTAAGGATGTATAGGACACAAGTTCCCTTTAATGTGTGATGGAATATTAGTAAAGAATTGTATCTGCTCTTATTTTCTATTGTCTATGACACTGTAGTTTTTAAAAAAAGATTTTAAAATTTTAATATATGTGCTTGTGTCTACGTTAAGTGTACGCAGGTGTTCACGGAGGCCAGAAGAGGGCGGCAGATTCCCTGGAGCTGGAGTGTCAGGGAGTTGTGGGTCTTCCCATATGGGTGCTGGGAAGCTGGTCCTCTAAAAGAGCAGTTAAGTGTTCTTAACTGCTGAGCTATCTTTCCAGCCCCAGAACTGTGCATTTTGTTAAAGAATCCTGTGACTGCGTCTGAGTTCACATAAGTGCCCTTTTCAAGGTTTATTTATTTGTATGGAGAATCTGGGGGCTGGAGAGTTGGTTCTGCAGTTAAGGGCACTTGATACTCTTGCAGAGGACTCAGGTTAGATTCCTAGCACCCATATACTGGTTCACAACCATCTGTAACTCCAATTCCCTCTTCTGAGCTCCACAGGCATCAGACACACATGTAGTGCACAGGCATACACACTGGAAAAACACTCATATACACACAATAATAAAAAAATTAGGCTGGGCATTGGTGGCGCACGCCTTTAATCCCAGCACTGGGGAGGCAGAGGTAGGCGGATCTCTGTGAGTTCGAGGCCAGCCTGGGCTACCAAGTGAGCTCCAGGAAAGGCGCAAAGCTACACAGAGAAACCCTGTCTCGAAAAACCAAAAAAAAAAAAAAATTAAATAATAAAAGAAAGAGAAGCTAGGTAAGGTAGCTCATGACTTGAATCCCAGCACTTGAGAGTGCCACAAGATTGGGGCCATCCTGGGTTACAGCATGATTCTATATCTCAAACAACAACAAAACAAAACAAAGCTAACAACCCCAAACAAAGCTGGGCATAGTGGCACATACCTTTAATCTCAACACTCAGAAGGAAGAGGCAGGTGGATCTCTTGTGAGTTCCAGGCCAGCCTGGGCTACATAGTGAGACCCTGTTAAGAAACAAAAACCTTAGAAACCCAAACAAAATAACAATAGCCCAAAACTCAAACCCAGAAAACCTTTCATTATTGTAGCAGAGAATTAGAAATGAGAACTCTTTGTTTTTCTTTTATAAAAAGCTGAGCTATCAAGCTGGACCTTCAGTGCTGGTGTAAGGCAGGATGGTAGTATCCAGTTTCCTATCTCTGGTGATGCTGGTGTACTTTCATTTGTGTCTCATTTCATCCCATAAAGGGGTTGATCTTTCCTGGCTTTGCTCCGCTGCCTCCTTTAGCGGGAATAATTCCCTTTCTTCTCTTCTCCATCTGCCGAGCTTCTATGCATACTCGGAGAGCCAACTCGATTATCAGCAGCGTTGTGAAGTCTTTCCAACCCACCAAGGCAGAATCAACCCACCCTTCCTAATGCTGGCGCTGCCATCACCTTTGGATTGATAATAGTTTCTCCTAGACTGCAAGTCCCCTGAGGTCTCGTTGTACGTCCTCGGTATGTAGCCCAGAGTCCACCACGTATGCACAAGGGACAACAGCATAGGCCTCTCCTCCGAGCAAACCTGTTTCTTTCTCTCTGTGTTTCTATACAGAGACTCCGGAAGGTAACAAACACATCGGGCCTGGCTTTGCTCCCCACTCAGGGCTTTTCTGGAGAATGGCACCTTTGCGTGCGTAGGCTCTTTAGTCAGCCTGTCTCCACCATGAATGCAATCTCCTTCACTGGGTGGATGATTCTAACTCAGGGGGAGAAGCCGCGAGTGAGTTCATGCTGCCCTGATTCCAAGCCAGCTGTTGTTATCGGCAATAAGTCTGACTGCCACTCTCCGTCTGGCTCCCCCGAGTCTCTCAATTGGTTCCTGACTCGGCAGTGGAAGAGATACATTATCTATTGCTCCCCTGCCAAGCCCCCAACACCTGACATTTGTGTAATGCTTTTCAGTTTACAAAACACTTCCACATCTGATATTTCAAGGGTTGTAAATAAGGCGCACCAGTGCTGTGGAGTACCGGGAGAGGTGATTCATTTCAGTTGGGAAGCTGGGGGATGCTTCACAGGGAGCCGCCTGTTGGTGGGGTTAAAAAAAAAAAATTTTTTTTTTTTTTTTTAAGCACAAATAGGTTGGCAGGTTTGGACTCTGCCTCTTTTAAAGCCTTAGAAAAATATCAGTACCCAAAGAGGGCTTTGTCCCTTTCGGTCACAGCGTCTGCCTCAGCCGCCCATCCAGTATGTGTTTCTGATCTGCAGATCCGGTACGGCTTCCGACTTCTGACGTCATTGTTTACACACTGGTCTTCCCAAGTCTTACCAGGAGCCCCTGTCTTTGTCAGTCTCGTTGGACACCCCACTGTGACATGAGCTGTTTGTGGTCCTGTGCTCTGGCCACTCCTTCTCCTGGGTTGCCACATTACTGTACAACCATTGGACTTAGGAACGTTAGGAGCTGGGTGGGACTCTTTGCCGGGTCCCAGGCAAAGCCTCACGACTCTAGAGTTAGCTCTGGGGCACAAACAGGCAGACTTTGTGCTCAGTATTGGTTTTCCTAGGACATAAAGTCCACCAAGAGGGGTGCAAAAAAGGCATTTGGGGACAAATGGCTTCCACAGAAGGGCTGAATTCTAATTGACATTGTTTTTCAAAATGTCAGATACTCACTGAATTTCAATGCAGAGAGGGAGAAAAAAATTGAAAGTAAAACTGAATTGACAAGCGGAAGTGAAAGAGTCAATTTAATTCTGAAGCTTGTCCTGAACAAGGGTAAAATAACAAACTAGGTTTGTGATTTAAAAAAAAAAAAAGAATATCTAATATTTATAAGGAGTCCGACATCTAAGGGAAGATAAATTGCACTTGAGAGGAAATGCTACATTAGACGAATTTTATCTTGACACAGAACCCTTTAAAACGCTTGTAGAAGTTGTCGCGTACATCTGCTGTAGCCCACATACCAGTCTGTCCCTGGTAGTCACTGAGGGTTATTTTGCTGAGAAAAATCTGTTTGACTTTAGGAGCTGGAAGACAGGAGAGGGAAAGCTCAGAGACTGGAATCTAAATGAGTAATAGAAAAATTTCAAAATGCCACCAGAGCAGGGAAAAGATGAAGTCAAGTCTGCGTTAACTGACACGGCCTTTTCACATTTAGTGCTGTGTCCTGTCGTCCACCACCCCCCGTCTCCAAATTCTCTGTCTGGTTCCACATCACTCAGATCTCTTCGGAATCACCATAGCGAACACGGCAAAGGAAATCAACCCAGTGGAGCGCGCACTGTGGGGGAGAAGTCACCTGAGGGGATGGGGCCTTGGATGGATGGTCCTGATTTGTCTGGGACCTGAGCTCCTGTAGTCCCTGATAATACCTGAAGGGGCAGGGAAGACTCTGATCCAAACTGAGAGTGTGAGGGTCTGGGCTAGTAGGGAATGTGATGGTTAATTTGTATCAGCTTTCCCGGGGGGGCCCAGATTAGCTGGCAAGGCATTGTTGCTGGGCGTGCTGGGAGAAGTTTCTGGAAGAGATCAGCTTATTGAGTAAAAAGGATCCATACTCACTGGTGTGGGGGAGCATCATCCAGCCATGTTGGGATTCTGATGTAACAAAGATTCAGGGGAGGATGGCTTTGCTTTCTCTTCTGGAGCCTGGATGTCCATCTTTTCTGGTTCCCAAACACTGACACTTGATTCTTTCGACTGTGGATTAATTTTTTAAAAACATTTATTTATTATTGTGTGTAGCGTGCGTGTGTGTGTGTGTGTGTGTGTGTGTGTGTGTGTGTGTGTGTGTGTGATGGTGTGTGTGTGGAAGTCAGAGGATAGTTTGCAGGAGTTGGTTCTCTCCTTCTACAATGTGGATTCCAGGGATCAAACTCAGGTCACCAGGCTTGGCAACAAGTACTTTTACTCACTGAGCCATCTCACTAATCCTGGTCTTTGACTGTAACTTATACAACCAGCCTCTTGGCTCTCTGAATAATAATAATAATAATAATAATAATAATAATAATCCTTTTGGGACAGGCTTTCATGTACCCAGGCTGGCCCTGAACCTGCTTTATAGCCAAGAGTAGCCTTGAACTCCTGATCCTCCTGCCTCCACCTCCTCAGTGCTGGCAATAGTGGCCTGTGCCACCACAGCCAACTCTGGACTGGATTTACACCTCTGGCTTTGTTGGGCCAGCATCTACATAATAGATCACAGGATTTTTGGGCTTCCATATCCTTTTGGAAAGTGTTTCTCTATATTCCTTTATCTGTTCTCTTGGTTTTGCTGGTTTCATAAAGTCTGACTAACTCAGAGAGCAAGGGTCCAGCTGCAATTCTATGTGAAATACAGGTAGAAGCGTGTGTGTGTGTGTGTGTGTGTGTGTGTGTGTGTATATATATATATATATATATAATGTATATGTGTATTGTGCATGTACATATGTATGTACATATGGTGTGTGCATATGTATGTGCATACTGTGTGGCCATGACCTTTGGCTGGCATTCTTTTCCCTTGGTTTCATGATTCAGCTTGTCCATCAAAGCTTTTAAGAGGACATGTACTAAACTAGCATTCAGTGACAGATACGATTTTAGAATGAGCTAGGAAAAGAATGTTTAGTATCAAAGGTAATATATTATATGGAATACATCTTTATTTTATATATAAATTATGAGATGATTGTGATATTTTCATACCACATAAACATTTAGTGATGAACATTCAGTGTGGCACTGTGAATACTGACTAGATCTGGACTCAAATCCAGTTTGTACTTTATCTTAGGAGTTTCATCTGGGTCCTTTGAGCCCAGTTTCAAGATTTGGAAACTCAAGATTTAGTCTACCTTGAAAGCTTGCTTTAGAGATTAAATGTGAAAAATCTGTAAAGAGCAAAAAAGACATCAAAAACTCGTTAAGTTTCCTACTTTCTTCCTAGATTTCAGACACATTTTATTTTTCTAAAGGAAAAAGTGTTAGGCTAGATTTTTATTTAAAAAAACATTTTTTTAGGCCTCAAATATTTGACCAAGGCATTAATTCTCAATTATTAAAATGAAAGTGACCACAAATATTGTTATTCCTTTTTGAAATTTTATTGAGAAACAACTGAAAAATTGTAGAATTTGAGGACCAGTACGAAGAATGCATGGCAAGGTTTAATCTATTTTAACTTGTGGTTAATGTTACCTCGTTATCTATCATCTATCTATTTCTCTGTCACCTGTCATTTATCTATCCACCAATCTCTCATCTATTTCTATATCTACCTACATTTATATTTGTATGTATGTATTATGTACTTATCTGTATATATCATCTATGTACGTATGTATATACCTATCTATCCATAATATATATAGTTTGTATCTATCTACAATATATCATCTATCTATCTATCTATCTATCTATCTATCTATCTATCTATCTATCTACTGTCCTAGCATCATTTTCCCAATTTTATCAATCAAAACATAATGTCCTTTATAAAACATTTCTTTTTTTCTGCATGCAGTGGACCCAGTGAAGGATTGGGTGACGTCTGGAGGTGCATCCCCTTAGTCTGGATTATCAGAAATCGTATTTTATTGTCATTTAAAATCACTGATAAATAATGTCCCTTTACATGGCTAGCCGTGTATTTAGAATCCAATATAAAGAACAATAGAGTAACCAATTACTATTTATCTAGACATTCTGATGGCTTCCTTCTGTTCATAGCAATGACTAGAAGCACATCTACCCGACTGTCTAGTCCTCTGCAATCCTCCATACGATGCTTTATTTTCTCTGTCAACCTGCCTGGGCTATGAGATGCTCAGGTATCTGGCTAACCATTATTCTGTGTGTCTGTGAAATGTTTCCAGGAGGCATCATAACGGGGGTTGGTGGCTTGAGTAAAGCAGTTTGCTTTCCCCAATGTGAGTGGTCTCTTCCTTTCTGTTGAAGACCTGAGTAGATTGAAAGGGTGGATAGAGTCCATATTTCTTTCACACTGGATGTCTGTCCAATCTGAAATTCATGTTTACAAATACTGACTGTGATTAGTGAGTGACAGGTATACATTAAGTTTTAGGGGGCCTAGGATGGGAGTGGGGTTGGGTGCCCCGACTTCCTGCTGGCTAGAAACTCCCTTTTGCCCTCTGGCACTAAAGCAGCTCCAGTGAGCCTGTGGCTGATTCAGTGTGACTCAAAATGACAATTTTTACATGCTTCAGCGGGAAAATTGGCTAGGCTAATAGGTGGTTCAAAAACCTTTTACAACAAAAAGCTCAATCATTTCCCATTTTTATAGTGTCAGCTGCAGTTAACAGTTAACTGCCAGCGAGGGCTCCTCCACAAACAGGCGTTTGTGCGGGGGGACTTCAGTGTGAAGAGTTGCTCCGAATGACCTCTCAGGGGCTGCCCAGCAGGCTTAATCAGGCTGATCCAACCTTCAGACCCAGTGTGAGCTCAGAGGAGAGTGCTTATCTCCTACTTTGAGTCATTCTGCCACGGTCTTGGGGCGCACTTCTTATCCCCCAACTGGTAGGTTCTGAAAGGCCAAAGATGTTGAGTACTCACTCATTAGTCTCCCACAGCTCTGGGCACAGCAGCAGGCACATAGTAGGTACTCAATAAACACTAACTAAGCAAGATCTTATAACCCGAGATACTTGTACTAGAGGGGCTCTTAAAGGGAGGTCAGATCCACAGAGGACTCTAAATAATGAGCCTTAAGCGCCATTGTGAAATGGATTGTGTGGACTCCTCGGGGAAGCTCCACGGGTGATGTTTGTTCATTTCTAGCCCCAGACGCCCACTTTGTTGCTGTTCTTCAGGAGGGACTTAAGTGATTGAATGGGTTTCCTTTCTTGATTCTCACTCCCTTCTAGCCTTGATTCTGACAATGTATCATAGAGAACTGTGCCTGGATGTCCCTGATGGAGCTTCTTGGGTTAGAAATGCTACATTGCTAGAGATGTGTGACGCAGCATCCAAGCTCTAATATTGGGAGAGACAGAAGTAGGAGGGCAGAGTGAAACTGGATATCAGAATTGCCCTCCTCAGAAGAATGAGGAATGACGTCCTCCCTGAATGAAGAATACTAACATTAAAAATGATCCGAATAGCAAGGGTAATTAAAACTGTCGAGTTGAATTTAAGGCCTAGGAAGGAAGTCATGCCTAGTACTGTAAACCTAGCCAACTAGTCATGACTAGCGATGTCATGGACCCTAGAGGAGAACCAACTACTGCCATTTTCCTAAACCAATATCATTTCTAATGTATTCTAAATACTTATACTAATAGATAAATGTGGCTCCCCCTATGAATGGATTAGTGTTGTTATTTCCAAAGCATCTTTCTTTTTTTCTTTCTTTCTCTCTCTCTTTCTTTCTTTCTTTCTTTCTTTCTTTCTTTCTTTCTTTCTTTCTTTCTTTCTTTCTTTCTCTCTCTCTCTCTCTCTCTCTCTCTCTCTCTCTCTCTCTCTCTCTCCTTCCTTCCTTCCTTCCTTCTTTTCTTCTTTCTCTTTTTTTTTGGGAGGGGAGGTTTCAAGACAGGGTTTCTCTTTGTAGCCCTGGCTGTCCTGGAACTCACTCTGTAGATCAGGCTGGCCTTGAACTTTGAGCTCTGCCTGCCTCTGTCTCCCTAGTGCTGGGATCAAAGGCGTGCGCCACCACTGCCTGGCCAAAGTGAGTTTCTTGTATAAAGATGGATTGAACCCTTCTTGTTCCACCTCTCACCCCCTCTCTGTCATTTCTGTCCGGAATGAAGTAGGGTAGGGAATCAAACCCTGGTCATCTAAAGTAGGGAGAGAGAACGACAGGGGGTGTGGCCTTCACCCTTTGTCATAGTCAGCCTGCTCTTTAGGGAAAGTGGGACATGGAAGACTGCTGATATAACCATGAAATTCTTGCCAAGGAAGGGCATACCCTTGTAATGACTGTATTTTCCCCCCTTATCACCTCCTTTTCCCCTGCCTGATGCAGTGGTCACAGGACCAGGATTATAACTACAAGGATTGGAAGCAAGATGATTCCTAAGCAAAGAGCAGGGTGTTTTGAAGCCTTGTGTGACGGATCCTTAGGACCTGGGGGTAGTGGAGTGTGCCTCCACTCTGACTGGCAAAATTGGGGTTAACAGTGAATGTGGCTGTTGCCTGGGGGCTAGATACAGCCCCTTAGTTCTTTACTTCTGTCTCCTTAGCCGCTGGACTCAAGGTGACTGTCTAAGGGGAAAACACTTGCTAGAGTTGTGCTGCTGTCTGCCAACTGAATGAGCAGAGTGGACAAACCTAGTGTCTCTTTCAAACATGGAAAGGTTTGTGTACAAATGAAGGGAGAAAGGGTGTGGTGGTTAGTATTGATTGTCAACTTGACAGGCTCTGGTATCACCATGGAGACAACAAGCCTCTGGACATGCATGTGAGGGGGTTTCTAGATTAAGTTAATGAGGTGGGGGACCCACCCTAACACACCCATGGCACAGTCTCCTGAACTGGGGTCACAGGCCAAATAAAAAGGAGGAAGCAAGTTGAGGATCGGCATTCATCTGTCTCCGTTCCTTGAGTGTAGATCCACCATGACCAGCAACTTCACACTCTTAATGCCTTGGGGACCTCTCCACCACGACGGACTGTGCCTTCAAACCATGAGCCAAAAATACTCCTCCCCCTTACCTGAGTTGCCTTTGTTAAATGTTTTCTCACAGCAGTGAGAAAAGTAGTTAATACAGAGAGCGAGGGAACAAGCAAGTGGGTCATATAAGGAGTGCGGGAGAGGTGATGTTATATTAACATCTCAAAAGTGGCACAGGAAGAACTGGCGTTGTCTCTTAGCTCAGTGACACTACACGGACACCTGTGAGGGTGAAGCTTGTTGAAACTGTTCTTGCTTTTGGAAGCTGGTTGAGGGTCAGTGGCCTATAAACTGATGCGGTTTCACTCCAGAAGACAGAGCCACACATTTGATGGTGGACTGGACCATGGGATGGCATTCTAGCACTGTACTGGTATTTTTTTAATCTATCTATCTATCTATCTGTCTGTCTGTCTGTCTGTCTGTCTATCTATCTATTTTTTTTTGAGTAAACCATGTAAAGAGGCCATGAAGACTTCACTCCCAGAAGAACCAGCCCCGAATCTTCCTTTTCTTTCTGTCTTTATCTCCTGATCCCAGAAATAGAAAGTATAAAGACATCCCCTCACAAAGCTTGTCTCTAGCTTGGGGCACATTTCCGCCTTCTGAAGGGTGTACACAGAACCCGAGTTAGGTAGCATGTCTGAATCCACTTCCATGGCTATAATATTTTGATATCTGCAGTCTTGGGTGCTATCCTATGTAGGGGTGGTTGTTTGTGCTTCACCCCTGAAGCACCGCCCCTAGAAGGCAGCAGGTAACTGCTAGGTACCTGCCCCCACCCGGGGCGTGGCTGAGATGGGGACCCCTTAAGAACTAAAATGCATATGTGCTTGCTTTCTGTTGGCTACCTCGTGGTCTTGGAGGCTGGATGCTAGGACTGCAGACCAGGACAGAGCTCTCCAGAGAATTGCGTTGGACAGTGCCTCACCTCCCCTGGACCCTGTGACCAACACCCCTTTGTTTGTTGTAAGTTGCCCCAAAATAAACCCTTTTGACTATCAGACAGACTCTATGGAATTGCCTCATTAATCCTATTTCAATTTTTTTTTTTCATATGTGAATCCTCAAAATGACTGAATATCTTTTTGTATGGTGATAAGCTAACTGGGAACTTATAGTCACCAGGTAACTTCAGGATGGGTGGGGGCTTGGGGGCTGCCATCACCTATGGAAGGAGGTGTTTATAAAATTCCAAGAGGACAGCTCTCCCTCCTTCTCTCTCTCTCTCTCTCTCTCTCTCTCTCTCTCTCAATGTCCCCCAAAGGTTCGTGTGTGTGAACACTTGGTATCCAGCTGGTGCCTCTGTTTTGAAAGGTGATGGAAACTTTGGGACATGGGGCCTGACTGGGGGATGTGGACCAGCAGGGGCAAGCCTTCGACAGCTTTAGCCCTGCCCTACCTCTGGTCTAGCTCTCTACTTCCTGATCCATCAAGATGTGAACAAGCCTCACTGCAAGCTGCTGCCACCACCAATGGTGCCGGACCGAGCTGCCATGCATCCCACTCCACACTGGATTGTGCCCTCTGGGATGTGACTCCCAAATGACCTTTTCCTCCTTTGAGTTGCTTCAGTCAAGAGTTTTGCCACAGCAATAAGAAAAGTGATACAGTTGGGAAGTCTTTCACTTTCAGCAAAAAGTCTCAGCTAACATTGATCTCCGTGCTACCATTCTCTCTCTCTCTCTCTCTCTCTCTCTCTCTCTCTCTCTCTCTCTCT
>CABHPP010001793.1:7279-25121 GCA_902168425.1 Peromyscus attwateri | reverse complement strand
TCTCTCTCTCTCTCTCTCTCTCTCTCTCTCTCTCTCTCTCTCTCTCTTTCTCTTCCCTTGCATTGCAGATCGTGCTTCTGGAGTGTGTCCTTCTCCTTTACATTCCCATTTTAGAATTTTCTTTGGAGGCTGGGGATTGATGGCTCAGTCAATGAAGTGGCTACCGTGCAAGGATAAGAACCTGAATTTGGATCCCAAACACCCATATAAAATCGAGGCTTGGTGTTGGGAATCCCGGTTGCTGGGGTGTGGTGGTGGGTTCTTGGAGGCCTATTGGCTAGCCAGCCTTGCTGAATCAATAAGCTTCAGGTTCAGTGAGAGATTCTACCTCAAAAATTGAAGCAGGAGTCATCAAGGAAGACATCCACATCCAATGCTGACCTCTGGCCTCCACATACATGCACACAGATGTACACATAAGTGCATGCACACCATACACACACACACACACACACACACACACACACACACACTCGCGTACACACATAGTCTCTTTAGAAAAGGACTGCTGCTATAATGTCTCTCACTATCATTTATTTGAAAATACCCCCAGCCCTAGAAAAGTATTTTGCTAGGTGTCTAGTTTCAAGTTGACAGTCATTCTTCTGCACCTTGAAGATGTCGATTGTGTCCACTTCTGAACATGATGTAATTCCAGTTGTGTAGATGTGATTGCACTTGTGTAAACGTGTGTATTTACTGGCAGTAAATACACTGTCAATTGTGCATCTGCTGCAGCTGGAATGATACGTCTGGTTGCATCACCTTGTACTCTCAAACCGAAGACATGGGCTCTTGACTCATGCCTTCTTAGGAAGGTTTTGTTATAGATGTACATTTAACTTGAATATAAAATGAAGACCAAACAGCTCAGAGAATTAGGATGACAAAATTGAATATAAATAGCATTATATATACTTTCAATCCAGGGAGATTAATATTGCTTACCATAAAGAAGAAATATAATTGGCTGTGCATGGTGGCACACACCTTTAATCTCAGCACTTGGGAGGTAGAGACAGGCTGGTCTCTGAATTCGAGGCCAGCCTGGTCTACATAATAAATTCCAGGCCAGTCAAGGCTACGTAGTGAGACTCTGTTTCAAAAACATAAAAGAAAGGAAGAAAGGAAGGAAGGAAGAAAGGAAGGAGGGAGGGAGGGAGAAGAAGAAAGGAAGAAAGGAGAAAAGATGAGTGTGTTTGTTCAGGATTATGAGATGGCTCAGCAGTACAGATGCTTGCCTCACAAGCTTGGTGACCTGAATCTGATCCCCAGAAGCCACATAAAGCCAGGAGAGAACTGATTCCACAAAGTTGTCCTCTGGTCTCCACACACACGCTATGGCTCGTGTGCCCTTCCATGCACAAATACAAATACAAATTTAAAAAATTTTAGAAGAGTTTTTGTTTCCTTATTTTTAATTATAGATAATATTAATGGTGCCTCAAGTTGGCACATGTACAGATTTTAAACTAAATAACTCTGACCTCTTTTTCATTTAACCTTGGAGGGCTATTTTGTGGAAAGTTATCTCTAGTGATGAATAAGTATTTATCTAGACATCAGCAATCCCTTTGGTTTCTCTTTATTTTCTATTCCTTCTGTTAAATTAAAATAAAATTAAATATAATGCTTTTTAATAAAAGCAGAAGCTATATTATAAGCCTATTGTTATAAAAGTATTTCCCTGTCTGGTCTATGTATGCAGAGAGAGCTTCAGGAACTGTGTGTACTTTAATATTAATAATGATTTATTTCATGTATTGGTGTTCAGGCTAGATTTTAACTTTATTTTATATTTTTTATATTACTTGAATTCTTTATTACATATGTATTATTAAACAGTCAATATATTTTCTAAATGCAGCATCAGCAACTTCACAGGGCATCATGAACAGGGCAGCTTGCTCCTTCTTATGTGCTCTGTGCCCATAGCCCTGGATTTAGTGATCAGCTGATTTAGTAATGTCTGATCTTCCTCTAGAGAACTGTCAATCAATATATGCAAAGTCTGAGTTACCTGTGAAACTTTGGTTGGTCCTGGGGATGGAGCCTAGAGCCTCCTCTGTGCTCTGCAAGGGCTCTACCACTGAGCTGTATTCGTAGTCCTGACTGCCCTGCAGTGTTCAGCCTGTTCTGGCTGCTCTTGTGGCCACCACCATTACAACCAGGCTTGTTATGTTCTCTCTCTCTCTCTCTCTCTCTCTCTCTCTCTCTCTCTCTCTCTCTCTCTCTCCATATACTCAGTTCTGGCTGTCCTGGAACTTACCATATAGACCATACTGCCCCCAAATTCACAGAGCTCTCCCTGCCTCTGCCTCCAGAGTGCTAGGATTAAAGGTGTGCACTACCATGCCCAGCTGCCACGTTTTCCTAATACTGGGCTTTTATAATGCTTCTGCTAAGAGTGGCCATTTTGACCTAATATACTATAGCTCTACAACATAAATCTTTGTTCATAGCTTTGATTATTATTATTTTCATAATTCTTAGAAATAGTGTCCACGTGGGACTGGTAAGATAGTTTAGTGGGCAAAAGTGCTTGATGACCTGAGTCCAGTCCCTGGATCTCTCAGTGGAAGGAAAGAACCGACTCCTGAAAGTTGTCCTCTGACCTCCCTACGTATGCGGTAGCACACCCGCACTCACACACATCATACATACAGACACACAAAGAATAAACACAAATTTAAAAAGAGAAGTCCAACTACACATAATATTATATGGTCAAACTGATTTTTTTTTTTTTTTTTGCTTTTTGAGACAGGGTTTCTCTGTGTAGTTTTGGTGCCTGTCCTGGATCTCGTTCTGTAGACCAGGCTGGCCTCGAACTCACAGAGATCCTCCGCCTGGCTCTGCCTCCCAAGTGCTGGTATTAAAGGCGTGAGCCACCACTGCCTGGCTTGTCAAGCTGATTTTTGAAAGAGTAATTTTACCTGGTGCTTCCACTGAACATGTTTCTAGAAAGGTCTCTCCCCAAACTTTCTTGCCACTACTAACTTTTTTTTTTTTCCATTGCACATTGGGCTTATTTGGTAAACAGGCATGCCATTTAATGGATGTCTTAATTAGTATTTTTATTATTAGTAGGACTGAATGATTTTTATGTAAGTACTAATTTTTTAAAGACAGTTCAGTAGAATTTTGTAGAGGAGCTAACATTTTACAGGTGTATGTATATGTGTGTTTAAATGCCAATCTAGTGGGGCGTGTGGCTGGGGGATGTGATGGAGGTGTAGGAGAGACTTGGGGTGATGGAAGTGAGGATGTGAACTGCACCAAGGCAGGAAGCAAGCTCAGCTTACCCTGTTCCCACCTCTAACTTCCTGCTTTTCTACCAGTTTTCCCCTTTGAAAATTAACACAGCAAGAGCACTTCACCCGATTAATTTACAACGTTCCTAACTTATTCAAAGATTGGGGCCTGTTTTGTCATTCTCCTAACAGGCCAGTTCCTGTGTTCCCCTTCTACGGAATCAATAATTCAGAGAATCTGGCTGCAAGACTGTGACATTTGTTCTCGCACGACTCCTGTGGGGGAAAAGCAGAAATGGATTCTGTGAATCTGTCGATGGTGCAGGAACACTAACTTTTGCTGGTATCTGTTAGTCTGTTGGGCTTTTATCTTAAAGTCTTTATGTGCTGTATTTTAAAAATAGCAACTCGAAACATACATCAGCAGGTTTTAGCCAAACCGAACCCCGATGAAAAGAGACCAGCCCTGTGTAATTCTGCGTGGAATTGAAATTCTTTGTTCTCTGTAGCTTTCAGATAAAAGGATTCATGTGGGATGGTAGATAGGGCGGTTTTAATTTGGATCAACCGGACTTACCGCTGGATTTTATCCCAGCCATGCTGTGAGGCGGCCTCTTTGTTTTCTGCAATTATCAAACTAAGCCTAATTAAACTTGCTTTGCTTTGATGTACTGTAATGTTTTCCATAATTTTATATTCCGAACCATTTTCCTAAGCCCTTGTTTGAAATCAAGGGTAGACTATAGATTCCTTTCATGTCTGTCGTGCCGTGATTGAGTGTGGCTCTAATCAGGTTAGGAGAGGCCTGGTTTTGGTCGATAGAACGTAACGTGGTCACCATAGTCGTCCTGGTTAATTGTGCCTTTGCAGCTTGGACCTGTGGAATTATTTTTAGATACAATGTACTCTAGATTGATGAGAAAATGTGAAGACTTGCAATTCTACCAATTAATTATGGCTCTTAAATTATTGAATGAATTCTGTTCTGTAAATTTTAATTGATTTCCTCTTTGGTTGTGTTGTTCTTGAAGGGGATAATGAAATTTTATTTATTTATTTATTTATTTATTTTAACTCATCTGGTACAGTTGACTTGTATATGTTTCTTTGGTGTAAATGGTTAAATAAGGTATCTTTTTTCTATATTTGAAAGTTGTTATTTCTCACTTAGAGGTACATTCATATTTGATGACTCTGGCTTGGTGGGTACTAGAATAGATTGAAGGACTGAATTTTTTCTTTATTTTTTATTTTATGTTTGTGGATGTTTTGCCCAAATGTATGCCTGTGTAATGCCTCAGAAGCCAGTAGTATTGTTGGATCTTCTAGAACTGGAGTTACAGATGTTTGGACGTCATTATATAGGTGCTGGGAGTTGAAGTTATGTCGTCTAGACAAGCAACAGTCCAGACAATCATTTGGACATCTCTCCAGCCTGCTTGAATGATTTTTAAAAATAATTTA
This sequence comes from Peromyscus attwateri, assembly GCA_902168425.1. Taxonomy (NCBI): domain Eukaryota; kingdom Metazoa; phylum Chordata; class Mammalia; order Rodentia; family Cricetidae; genus Peromyscus; species Peromyscus attwateri. The sequence goes on along the minus strand of CABHPP010001793.1, from coordinate 20,403 downwards.
CTTTTATTATTTTAAATTGCCTATACATGTGTGAATCTGCATGTGGGTATGTGCCTGTGAGTGCAGGTGCCCTCAGGGGCCAGAGGTGTTGGATCTCTTGGAGCTGAGTTACATGTGTTGGCCGTCTAACATGGGTGCTGGGAACTGAATCTGAGACCTCTGGCAGAGCAATAAATGCTCTTAATTTCTGAGCCTAGACTGAGCAATTTGCAAAGAGCAGTTTTCTTCACCAGCTAATAGATATAATTTCAAAACGCGTTGGCTTCAGTCAGCTGTCCTTCTCTTTGGAGTTCACATTAACCCCACACCCTTTGCTGCCTTTAAATGCAAATGTCATTGTTTCTGTTGAACTGACACAGCTTCCTGTGACTTTTAACTTCCAGGTTGGAGTGAGTGCAGGCTAAAACCAAGCGATGATGTTGCAGAGTCTACTCTGAGCCTAGATGGTATGAGTGACCCCAGTCTGCACGTCGAACAATGGTAATGCCTGTCCTTGCACTGGTCACAGGGAGCTAGTGTTTCTGTCTGGTTTCGTGGAAATCCAGAAAACTGGGAGCTCAGCCGTTATCAGTGATAGAAAAGCTTTGGATTGGTGGGCGCACTTCGGTGGCATTTGAGCAAAACTGTTGACATGTGACCTACCGGGGAGCTCAGCTTAGTGAATTCTCATAACAAATGCACCTATTTAAGCCAGTGGCCAAAGAAAGAGACTGTGGCCCGCACCCCTGGGCCCCACGCTCCCAACCTTCTCCTGTTCTCCTGCCTACGCTCCGGTGCCATGAGCCTGGATAATGAGAGAATAAAGGGGGCATAGGTAGAAGGAGGGGCTCTTCACCCCTCACTCAGACTGGGTCTGGTTAAAGCTGCTTGTCAGTGGAAAGTCAAGAATTTTGCACATGGGGCTGGAGAGATGGCTCAATGGTTAAGAGCACTGGCTGCTCTTCCAGAGGAACTGAGTGCAGATCCCAGCACCCACATGACAGCCCACAACCACCAGTAACTCCAGTTCCCAGGGGATCCAACAGCTCTTTCTGCTCTCCAGGGGCATCAGGCGTACACACAACGCACTTACCTACATTCAGGCAAAACATTCACACATGGAAAATCAAGATAAGTAAGCCTTGAAAAAAGGTTTTCAGTACAATTAAAATTTTCTGTAAAGACAATTTATGTAGAGACACTTCCCTCACTTCCTCCCTCCCTGCCTCCCTCCCTCCCTCCCTCTCTTTCTTTGGAAACAGGCTCTCAGGTATCCTAGGCAAATCTGGAATTTACCATGTAGCTGAGGCTGACTTTGAACTTCTAGTTCTGGTTTCCCCTCCTAACTGCTGGGTCGCAGGTGTGAGTCACCACATGCAGCCTATCTTTTTATAGAGATATTTCAGATAAGAATGCTAAAGTAGCATTAAGCCACGCTGGAGGCCTGAATGTTTGACCTTATCCCTCTCCTAGCTGTAAACCTGCAATTTCCTGAGAGGCCCCTAAGACTAGAAACTTGTTCACAGTCAAAACACGGGTCTTCTTTTTATAGTAATAATTACTTTTTTTTCTATTGCAATTTGAATTTCTCCCGACCTTATTGAACCTGTGGATACAAATGAGGGCAAATCAAAACATGTCTTCTATTTCTATTTTTAATTATATGGATGTGTGTGTAGGTCTGTGCATGTGAGCACAGTGCCCGGGGAGGATATTAGAGAGTGGGAATCTCCTGGGTCTGGAGTTACAGGTGAGCTGCCCGACATGGGTGCTGGGAACTGAACTTGGGCTCTCTGCACATATCAACCTGTGGCATGTGAGCCCTGAACGCGTGCGCGCGCGCGCGCGCGCGCGCACGCGCACACACACACACACACACACACACACACACACACACACACACACACACTAAATAAAAAAGGTGCATGCCACCATGCCCAGTTTAGCTCAAGAGCCGCACCTTATGAATTCATTTACTTTAAAAAAGGTTCTTTAGAAATCCTTTAAACATGACTTCCCTCTCAAGAAGCCCTCATGTCTTCCATGTTTCCTGTGCCTGCCCCTTCCTCTCCCCTTTCCCTTCCTCTCCCATTCCCCCCTTCCTCCCCCCCCCTCTCCTTCTCTCCCACTCAATGCCCTAATTTATAGTTGTATTAAGTCTGTCTCTCTCCCCTTTCTTTTTTTCTTTCCTATTCCTCCTCCTCCTTCCTTTTTAGAGACAGGGTCTTACTATATAGCCCTGGCTGGCTTGGACCTCACTATATAGACTAAGCTGGCCTTTAACTCTCAGAGATCTGCCTACCTTGTCCTCTCGAGTGCCCCAGCACTCAAGGTGTGCACCACCACAACTAGCTCTAAAACAAGTTACTATTATTATTATTATTATAATATTTTAATGAATGTGTATGAATGTTTTGCCTGCATGTGTGTATGTGCACTCCTCGTGTGCCTGGTGCCTGTGGAGGTCAGAAAAGGGCATCACATCCTTTGGAACTGCAGTTATAGATGGTTGTGAGCCATCATGGTTGTGAGCTGATTCCCAGTCAGGGTCCTCTGCAAAAGCAACAAATGCTCTCAACTGCTGACGCTTCCTAAAACAATTCTTTTTTTTTTAAATCATTATTATAAGATAATGTTTAAAACTTTTAATGAATTTTTTTTGTCCATGAATCTTTACTTGTAAGTGTTAATTTCAAAGAGTCATTGATCTGGTTCGAGGCCTCTGGTTTCTGCTGGGCCCTCACTGGGATTCCTCTTGGATATCCTGTTGTCTTGTGTCATGGAGATCCTGAAGCTTTGGAGCTGCAGGACTGGCCCCTTCACATGCTCCAGTAAATCACAGATGGGGTGGATGTTGGGGGGCAACTCCATAACCCTGGTTCTGGGCCTGGGTAGCTGTAGGGTTGGTCAGCCCACCAGCTCTCTGCTGTCCTCACCACCAGGGTGAGCTCTCCAGCATTGCCCTGACTAGTTCACCCCTTGCAGCAACGAGCAAGGGGCGGGGCCAGTTCTCCTGCTGTTTTGCTTCATGCTGACTTGCCCTGGAGTGCTTTTTGACAGCCAAGAGTCCCCACTTCACCCAAATGGAGGTCTCTAAAAAGAATGCAGACCACTGCAGGCTGCAGCATGGAGCTGTGCCTGTTGGCTTTTGTTCCCACTGACCGCCACTTTCATGACTTCTGACATGCGGCTTAGTTCTATCTGCCTTGACTCAGCATTTCCACGATACATTACCCAGTATGTTACCTGCTCATGTCTAGTTTCTTTCACTCAACATTATGTGAGTGACATCCACCCATATCATGCATTCATTTATGGTTTTATGCTATATGACCATACCACAATTTATCCGTTTTCTTACTGAATGTTTTTGCCTTATGTGAAGGGGACATGGACAGAAGGTCCTAGAAATATGGAGTAAAGTGACTTTACAGGGTAAATCTTGTCTCTGTCCCCTGTCAGCAGGAAATGCAGACAAAGATAGGCCCTGCCTTCTGGGTGTGTGCCTATTCTGCCTGGGCAATACTTTGAGGATGTGGGTCTCCCAACACAGGCACTCAAATGAATGTGGATGTGATTCAAAACACCACATAGGAACAGAGAATCAGTGAAAATTAGCAGGATGAAAAACACAAGGCGTGGTGGAAATAGTTCAAGGCCTTCCAGATGAAACAGAGAGGCTCAGGGACAGGGACATGAGGTCCGGGGAGCAGTAGGTCAGACTGCACCAAACATTGACTGTGCTCTCAGTGTCCGTGAGTCTGATTGTCACGTTCACAGGACAGTGCTAGTCCTCTGCTAAAAACAGACCAGGCTCCATTTGCTGTTTTCTGGTTCTCATGGTCATCCATTGGTATCTCATCTTTGATCACTCTAAGTGTATTTTGTCCAGTTCACATGTTTTTTCCCCCAGTCCCCGAAACAGCAACTGAACTGAATAAACCAATCATTATGCAAAGTCATTGCTCATCACAACAGCTATGTGAATGCTTGATATTCTAGCCAATTTCGATTTTCTGCTTTGCTGTTTAATTATTTTTTTTTAAATTAGGATCTGTGGATCCTATATACTCTAGTTTTTTTTTTTGTAGAACATATTATAATTTATTTTTTCATTTCTTTTATTGGCTTGATTGAAGTTGCTCTGAAATCTCAATAATCAGCACACTAACGTATTAATAATTGTGGCTAGGTCTCAGCAAGCGGTAGGAAGATAATTGCCGAACTAATACCAGCACAATATATAAATTATTCATTAAAACATATAGTGCCTATTTGATTATGTTACGACCTACCAGCAAAAACACGCTTTACTGGGGACTCTCATTTTGATTAAAGAAATGAAGAGGGGCCATTCATTTGGGCAGACTCAGAGAGGTAATAATTTGGCTGCTTTAGGGATTTATCTCAAAGGGAATGTAAATGATCGACAGATTTGAAAATACATCAGGGTGGGATTTGGCTTGGTAGACCTCTGTTCCACCTCTGTGCCACAGCTGGGAGGGCTGAAACAATAGGAATTTAGTGTCTCCTAGGTCTGAAGAGTGGAAATCGAAGACCAAGGGCTCAGGGCTCAGCTGAACTGACTTCTTGGCTTGTTGGTGGCCATCTTGTTTCTGTTCCTTATATGATTGTTCCAAGTCTGTGTCCTCATATCCTTTTCTATGAGAATATAACACGAGAGCCCACCCATTTGTTCACATTTCGCCTTCATTAACCCTTGTTTTTAATTGTATAAATATTTTACATCAATTAATTGTGTGTGTGTGTGTGTGTGTGTATGTGTGCGCATACCCATGCCACAGCATGTGTGTGGAGGTCAGAGATAACTTTTGGGAACTGGTTCTCTCCTAAAACCATGTGGGATCTTGAAATCAAACTCAGGTCGTCAGGTTTGGCAGCAAGTACCTTTATCTATCAAACAATCTTGTCAGACCCCCTTAGTTATTTCTTTAAAGGCGTTGTCTCTAGATGAAGTTATATTTGGGGTGGCAGTGTTACTGGGATCTCACTGTGGCCTGTCCTCCACTCTCCAGTCTGTGTGTTCTCCATCAAAATGATCCAGACAAGAGCACAATGTAGAAGAGAAGTGGAGCTTATTACAGAATGACAGGAGGTGCTCCCAAGGGTGAGGGTGGGCAAAGACCAAAGGGACCAGTGTGGAGGAAACCATTCTCACGGGGGGGTGGGGGGGGGAGGGAAACAGTGGACAATGGCCAGAGAGACCATTGTGTCACTCGACATGATCGGTGGGCTCTGGAGTATTTTCTAAAGCCTCTGAATTAGATAGCTTTCCCAGAGGGCATTTTCTTGCTCAGAGGAAGACAGTGCTGTTTTCCTTCTTTCCTAGAGAGACTCCTGCTAGATAGTGACCTTAGCAAAATTTCCTTGGCAGTTTGGAAGTCATGTTTCCACCCAGGGCAAAGATGCAACTCACATCCCATTATTTGACCAAAAACTAGACAGAGCAGATTAAAAAGAAAGAGAGAGAGGGGGGGGGGGGGGAGGGAGAGAGAGAGAGGGGAGAGGGAGGGAGAGAGAGAGAGAGAGAACAAAAATAAATCTACACGTTTGGCCATGCTTACCAGGGGGAAAAAGCCTTGCCGGGTCTCAGCAAAGCCCTGCTGCCCCCACCTCCTTCCTTTTGTCTAGTCTACAGCTATCCTTTCCTGTGGTGGTCCAAATTCTGAAGAGGAGCAACTGTGATGTTTCCCTTTTCTCAACATCACTTCATACGCAGAGACACGGAAGATGGGGTCCAGAGCTATATGAAGTCCATTCTCAATGACTGTCCTTCAAACCTGACTAGCTACCAAATGCTGGGGGCTTAGTACTTCACAGCAGGCGTTTGGAGGGCGTGTTCGTTTCTCACTGAGGTGGCAGAAGGTCCACCGGAGGCAGCGCTGTCTGGCTCATGGTCTGAGAGGACAGCCCGTCATGGTGGAGAAGCTGTGGCGGCAGGTGTATGAGGCAGCTGGTCCCATTCCGTCCACAGTCGGGAAGCAGACAGAGATGCTCACACCTAACTTGCTTTCGTCAGTGACTGGGTCTGGGATCCCATCTCATGGGATGGTGCCACCTACATTCAGAGTGGGTCTTCCCTCCCCAGTGAAACATTTTTAGAAAGACCCTCATACATATGCCCAGAGGTATGCTTTCTAGGAGATTCTAGATTCGGTGGACTTAACAATGAAGATTAGCCACCACAGAAGGGGATGCAGTTCACCCCATAGCCTCCTGTCAAAATGGTATTTGAGAGGGCTGGAGAGATGGCTCAATGGTTACGAGTGCTTGCTCCTCTAGCAGGGGACGTGAGTTCAGTCCCAGCATCTACACTGTAATCCCTTCTTGAGGGGATCCACAGTCCTCTTCTGGCCTCCACAGACATGTGCCTGTGCACAAACATGCGCTCATGTGCATGTGCATGCATGCGCACACACATACACACACAAATAAAATAAATCTTAAAAATGGAAACCTTTAGTGTTTGAAACTAACATATAATACCATGACCAATCACTGCCAAAGCAGTCTTCTTCCTTTCTGGCCTTTCCCCTCATTTAGAATTTGGATGGGATGCCTTGTGGTGTGTTACATACCTCATGTGTAGACCAGCAGCCCGAACTGGCCCCAAATGAAACTCGTAAGTCTTGAAAAGGTCACTCGAGCTATGTCCTAAGGAGCTTGGAGATGGGGAGGAGCCAGCTAGGTAAACCCCATCTCTTGCTCCTTCCCATGGCCGGTCCCAAGCCAGTTTACAGAAACTAAACATAGAGATGTAGCCTCAAGAACCTGAGACTAAATAGCCCAGGGACCTAGGGTAAAACCAAATAATACTGGTCTTAAAAAAAGAAAAAAATGTAGTGATAAAATGGCTCCTAATGATACTCTGCTATACTCATAGATCAGTGCCTTATTCAGCCATCATCAGAGAATCTTTCTCCTGCAGCAGATGGGAACAAATACAGAGACCCACAATGAGGCATCAGGAGAGAGTGAGAGACCTTGGAACACTCAACCTTAAATGGGGTATCTTTATCAAATCCTTCCCCTCAGAGCTCAGGGAACCTCTCTAGAAGAGGAGGCAGAAAGAGTTTAAGAGCCAGAGGGGGCCGGGCGTTGGTGGCGCACGCCTTTAATCCCAGCACTCGGGAGGCAGAGGTAGGCGGATCTCTGTGAGTTCGAGGCCAGCCTGGGCTACCAAGTGAGCTCCAGGAAAGGCGCAAAGCTACACAGAGAAACCCTGTCTCGAAAAACCAAAAAAAAAAAAAAAAAAAAAAAAGCGCCAGAGGGGATGGAGGACCCCAAGAAAACAAATCCCTCTAAATCAATATGATGGAAGCTCATATGAATTCACAGAGACTGAAGTGTCGTGCACACGGCCTGCATGGGGCTGTACCAGGTCCTCTGTGCTTATACCACGGCTTCCAGTTTAGTGTTTTTATGGGATTCCTGAGTGTGTGAATGGATGGGTGTCTGAATCCTGTGCCTGGGCATCTCTCCTTCTGTTGGTTTGTCTTGTCCAACCTCAATGTGATAGTTTTTGTTTTATCTTATTATACTTTATTTTGTAATATCTTAAAAAAATAAATGAACGAATGAATGAAAACCTAGCCACTAAGGTGAAGGTTAACAACTGAACTGTCATTTATTGCTCCTGGGAGAGGGAAAATCAGTTTTCTCCAATGGAGTAACATGGGGTCTATCAATCACTCCAGGACAGGTCTCATGTTCAGAAGTAGTTGGCCAACACATAATGAACTCCGTTTTGTTGTTGTTGTTGTTGTTTGTTTGTTTTGGTGGGGGTTTGGTGTGTGGTTTCATTTGTTTTCTTGGATTGTGGGGTTTTGTTGTTATATTGGGGATTTTGTTGGTTTTTTGAGAAAGAACATGAAGTTGGGTGAATAGGGAGGGGGAGAGGATCTGGAAGGACTTGGGGGAGGGGAAGAATATGATCAAAATATATTTAAATTTAAAATTGTTTTAAATAGTAAAAAAATAAATAAAAAGAAAAGAAAAAAAGAATGTCGTCAAAATACATGCTATCCATGAACAAAACCGTGAAATCCTTGCTTTGCATGATGAATATACACCTGCAAAGTGTATATTCATCTATCTATCTATCTATCTATCTATCTATCTATCTATCTATCTATCTATCTATTGTTTTTTCAAAGCAGGGTTTCTCTGTGTAGCCCTAACTGTCCTAGAACTCCCTCTGTAGACCAGGCAGGTCTCAGAGATCAGCCTCTGTCTCCCAAGTGCTGGGATTAAAGGAGTGCGCCACCACTGGCTGTATTTCTTTTTAAGACAGAAAGACTTTAAAACAAAAGAAAATCAAAGGCTTCCCCAAGATGGTAGATTAAGACAGGGACAGGGCATCTGCTGATCTTCAAGCTCAGGGAGAATTAAAGTCAGAAGAGAAAGGCTGCAAGGTCAGGTCGTAGTGTTTCCAATAAGAAAATAGAACCGAAGAAGTAAAAATGAATAAATAGGAGGTGGGTGGCCCCTGGGTGTGTGTGATAGTTCAGCTGGTTGTGAAGTGGGTGTGGCTTCTAGCCTGGCTTTCCACTCCCTCTGGTTCTCCTTCCTTTTCTCTCACTAACAATGTACTAGGGCAGTGGTTCTCAACCTTCCTGATGCTGCGACCCTTTAGGATGGTTTCTCTTGTTGTGGTGACCCCCAACCATGAAATTGTTCCGTTGCTACTTCAAAACCGTAATTTTGCTACTGTGATTAATCGTAATGTACATATCTGATATGCAGGCTATCTGACATGTGACCCCCGGGGGGTCACGACCCACAGGTTGAGGAGCACTGCTGAAGCTCAAGGCTTTCATCTGCCTGCTGGAGCACTAGGACCCAGTCCTTCCTCAGGCACTGTTTTCCAGGAAATCCAGACTAAAATGATGTCTTATTCATTAGGGAAGCTTTGGTCTAAATGAGAGAAGTGGCCATGTATTTACATGACAGAAAGGGGCAGAAAGAGGCAATGCTATTATATATGTATATGTATATGTATATGTATATGTATATGTATATGTATATATATAGCTTTTTCAAGACAGGGTTTCTCTGTGTAGCCCTGGCTGTCCTGGATCTCGCTCTGTAGATCAGTCTGGCCTCGAACACAGAGATCTTCCTGCCTCTGCCTCCCAAGTGCTGGGATTAAAGCTGTGTGCCACCACCACTCGGCTTTTAAAATGAAATTTTAAAGTTAGCATACAAAGCCATGGGTCTCACTGTGCTGTTTTCACAAGGATTTTGGTTTCACGGCCACCCCCAACCACCCTCCCTGTCATTTCTCAATGGCCCTCCTCCTTCCCTGGCTAGTCTCTGTCTGTCTTCGTGTCACATCTATTCTATCTCCTTATCTTTCTCCCCCTCCTCCTCCTTCACCCCTACCACACTTTCCTTGAAAGAACGGGCCTGCTCATTTACCACTTGTGATGAAGCTCACCAGACTGTTACCTTGATGCCAGCTTTCTGATGTTTTGAGGGGCAGGAAATTTGTGCTTCCACACTCTAGATAGATTGGAATATTCAAGAGTTAAGATGAGAAATTGAAATCTCTGGGAATCCTCAGAAATTTCTCAAGTCATAACTTTTCCTGGCTTCCCAGCATCCCACATACTTATTAATTCAAAGGTCACAATGAGTGGGTATAAAATAGTAAATTGTCATATGCTGTGATGATTCAAGCACCCAAATCCTTTTTTTTTAACATCGAAAATAATTCATGCCATGTAATAAGTACCTGGCTTATATTAACTTAATATTAACATGCATACTTGATAGTAAAAATGCTGGAAGAACAAACCATTAGTACTAAATAAATGCCAAACAATCATTTAAAATGTGAAAGATAACATAAATCCTCAGAGATTAGAAGTTGCCATTCTGAAATCTGAAACGGACATTTACATTTTTTTCTTACGTGTGTGTGTGTGTGTGTGTGTGTGTGTGTGTGTGTGTGTACATCCATGCACACACAACACAGTGCTCTTATGAAGGTCAGAGGACAACTTGTGAAAATCTGTTCTCTCCTTCTACTATGTATGTCCCAGGGATTGAATTCAGGTCATCAGGCTTGGTGGTAAGCACCTTTACCTGTGGAGCCATCTTTCCAGCCCTTAAATGGACTTACTAGACCACATTCAACATAAATTACCCTGCCCAATCATTGGGATCTTTGTTTCATGACAGGTATTTTGGATGTAGAAATTTCATTTTGTGCTGGCTTTGGTGGAGTTGTTAAGGCTGCATCCAGCATTATTTTCAAGTTAGTGTTCAAGCTACCATAGCTGGGTGTCTCTCTGTACCTCTCCCCTCTGGCTTCCAGCATGCTAGGCACTGCATCACCACTGAGCCATAGTTCCAGCCCCTCATTTCTCCTGTTAAAGATACAAACATTTCATTTGTTTTCTTCAGCCCTGCTCTCACGTGAATTGCACTCTGCTGACAGAATTGCGTGTCAGTTTCTGGTCTGGGCTGGAAGCACATCATGACATTCCACATCTCATTCATTTTGTCCTTTTTTTTTTTTTTTGTTCTAGTAAAATATTTATAAGAAACTACAGTCTCTAGAGCATGTGCACACAGGGGGAATGGCAGTGTTGGGTCTCATTATAGCGAGTTTAATAGCACCAAACAGATGCAACTTAAGGACTTACTTTGATTTTAGAGCTTGCTCTTTCCTTTAGTTTTGAGATGGGACTCCAGCACTTTGAGCTATTAGGAGAAATCTTTGATGATCATGAAAGGCTGTCAAATATGTGGTGACCCTCGGCTGATGTTTTGATATAAAATTTTTACCAGTTGTTGCCTATCAGGGGTTATGCCAAACAGTTTCCCAGGGTCTTTTATGTTTAGATTCTTTGTTGTAAGATCTGCTTCAGATGATATGGCATCTGATCATATTAGATCTGTTAGCAGACACTGGGAGTGGTGTGATAGGCCAGTAAATCTATCACCCAGGAGGCAGAGGCAGGAGGACCATGAGTTTGAGGCCAGCTTAGGCTACATAACCAGATCCTGTCTCAAAAAAACGGAGTAGGTGGTTGGGTTCTGGGGACATGGCATAGTCATCAGTGCTTTCTCTGTAAGCATAAGGTCTTGCTTGAGTTTGGATCCAGAACATCCACATAAAAACTGGGGTGTGGTGGCCTGTGCCTGTAATCCCAGTGCTGGGGAGCCAGAGAGGAGGCTGTCTAGGGCTTGCTGTTCAGCCAGCCTGGCAGAAGTGGTGGGCTCCAGGTTCGCTGAGAGAATCACTGAACAAACAAACTGGAGAAGGGCCCTAGGAAGATACCAGTGTCAACCTCTGGCCTTCACATACATGTGTACATGTATGCTCACATACCCGAACACACACATGGCCACACATATACACATATACACATACATACATAGGAAAAAAAAAGGTGTTCCAGAATATGCTGTGCAGACTGTAAGGGAGAGGGTGGTGAAGGATCTCCTGCTTGATGGTCTGGTAGACTCATACAAGGCCACGGTTGGGAAGCCATGTGGAAAGCTTTCTTGTGGTTTAATTTCCATAAGATGTTTCTCATAAGGCGTCCATCAACATGTGACTCCTTTCTGTTAACCCTGCAGGCTTCATCACACTGAGGAGCAGTTTGACCTGCGATAAGCCAGGGCTTTCAATGGCCGGTGACTTAAGCATTTGTATTCATGTTACCAGGGGCAAGTAGATGACCGAAGAACTGAAGAAACCTCCTGCCTCTGACGGCATAAGGAACCCACATCTGCAAGAAGGCATGAGAGAGTAAGTAGCTAAGGCCCACAAGGCAGTGGGTGGCTGCTTTAACTCTTGCTTTAGTGAGGGAAGGGGGCAAGAGGGGAGAGGGAGGGATGTAAGACAAGGCACAACCATCAAGCCTTCTTTGGGATAAGAGAGCTGCAGGTGGCACTTGGAGCCAGAGACCACCATGCTACCAGAAGACACACAGGACTGTACAGAAAATGGGCTGGCAGTAGCCCTTCCACATTGGAAGGCAATTACCTCCCCAGTACTTCCTACTTTCTTGGATTTGTGAAGGACAAGTGGGCAGAAATCATGAGAACAAAAATAATAATAAAAAATGTTGTTAATGTGTTTGAGGCTAGAGAGAACGAATTCTGAGCTGTAACGGAGGGTGGCTGGAGGACTTTGAAACCAAAAAGCAAATGACCATGTAGGACCCTCAGGGAAAGAAGGCAGTGAAATCACTTCTGTCCACCCAGTTGCCCAAGCTAGACCTGGAGAGACTGCCTCTGGCTCCTGTTTTCTCCTCTCTCCTCCAAATGGGCTCTAGCGATCAGTGGTAATTAGCGGGCATGTCAGGTTTCCAGAAAGTAGCTTCAGGCTGATCTGGGTGGGGGGTGCTGTACAATGGGTGTATAGTTTCTGTAGAAGTATACATAGCCTGGTGTTAATGGGCTGGGTCCAGTGACTCAGTGGCAGTTGTGACTCATGTGGGGGGCAGTGAGAACCTAGGAGCTTTTTGAGACAGTTCTGTGATGTTGCACTCATGGATTTTGAAGATTGTCCAGTTGACTCTGGAAGATTATTTATTAGCAGGTGCTATCTACTTTTGGGGTCAGAAGCTTTTCTTTCCTTTGTGACGAGCTCTCCTCCAACAACTTCTGTTAATTCTTGTTGTTGTTTTTATTTTTTTGAGACAGGATCTTGCTGTGTAGCCCTGGCTGGCCTGGAACTCAGTATGTAGACTAGGCTGGTCTTGAATTTAGAGATCTGCCTGCCCCTGCCTTCTAAGTGCTGAGATTAAAGGTGTGACCACCATTCCTGGCCTCTTAATTGGTGTGTGTGTGTGTGTGTGTGTGTGTGTGTGTGTGTGTGTGTGGTCTTGCTGGCCAGGGAACTCTGAGGATCTGCTCGTCTCTGCCTCCTAGCACTGGGATTGTGGGATTGTGGATACACTACCCACCTGACTTTTTTTTTTTTTTCTTTCGAGACAGGGTTTCTCTGTGTAGCTTTGTGCCTTTCCTGGAACTCACTTGGTAGACCAGGCTGGCCTCGAACTCACAGAGATCCGCCTGCCTCTGCCTCCCGAGTGCTGGGATTAAAGGCGTGCGCCACCACCGCCCGGCTCCCACACTAATTAATTAAGTCTGATGAGGAGGGT
>CABHPP010001792.1:0-13765 GCA_902168425.1 Peromyscus attwateri | reverse complement strand
GGAAGGGGAAGGACATTGTCTCCCCTCTACTGTCACAACATTGTCAATGTTTCCTCACTGAGGGTCTCTGTCCATTTAGAGAACATCAGAGATGTGTGTGTGTGTGTGTGTGTGTGTGTGTGTGTGTGTGTGCCTATTGTCACGCACAGATCCAAGTCTTCATCCTTGCTGTATGTGACACAAACCTTCCAGAACATGCAAAGCCTTTGTGGTCCCCTCCCTAGCATCGTTCTGGCAGCCTCACCTTCTTTCATCCAACATTTGTCTAAAAATCTCAAGGGAAACATGGCTTTCCTTCATCATTTTGCCATAAATGTCTGTGTCACTTGACAAGACAAGGTTGAGAGTTGCCTGGTATGGAATTCTGTTCTCAAAACTTTAATACATTTACTCATCTGTATATTTATATTCATGTTTGCACACATGTGCAGAGCATGGTTGAGGTTCAATGGACAAGTTGCAGCCATTAGTTCTCTACTCTCACCATGTTTATCCCAGGGTCATACTCAGGAGTGCAAATTCTGTGGATTCCTTGGCTCAGGGTGGAGTATAGACAGCTCACAGCTAAGAGGAATGTGGATGACAACAGCCGGCAGTGATGGTGACCTGGACCAAATTTGAATCATTCAGAACATGTTATCCCCATTAGAGGAGTCTGTCAGCGCCAGTGAGGCATGGGCAAGCCATAGAGACAGTCTTGACAGTCACCACAACATATGGGCTCTTGGAGACAATAAGAAAGAGACAATAAATAATTGTTAGCCAGGCATCTATAGAAGATGTGTTGGGGCATTTGGGGAGTAACAAAGGTCTTAGCAAATCTACAAATCTACATTCTCTTAATCTGTTTTTCTCATTTTAATCTGACATTGGCCTTCTTTATTTCTATGGTTCCTTGTCACCAAACTAAAATAAGGAAAAGTCCAAAATCACTCAAATGCAACATGTAGTAATATATTGATATGAGTGCTTCAGATGGAGATATTCTAGCATGAATGAGAAACGGGAAAACAGTTGTCTTAGATTCAGTGGGTCAAGACCTGGCACCCTCAACTACATACCACTCAGAGAACAATTTCTGGCATTTTTTATTCTCTATATCAATAAGGTGGGTCCCAGAGACATAAATGCATGTCTCCAGGCTTGTATGCATTACCTTTACCTGCTTGGTCATTTTCCAGCCCATCATCAAAGTCACAGACTTTAATAAACTACATTTCTCTGTTTATGGTCTCTGTGTATATCTATCCTTCATTGGAAATATTCATCCTCAAAATAAATGTTTGCCACAGTTAGCAAAGGGCAAGAAATGGAGATGGGAGAATTTTAGAAGCTGTATTTCACTTCATAGGATGTAACAGTGTTAATTTTCCATCCCCGTCATCCATAATGTACTAATTTTGAACCTAACACATTGCATGTGCTAGGCAAGTATTCGGTCTCCGAGTTCTATTCCTGGCTTGTAACTCCATTCATCTGCTACAACTACTACAGGGCAGACATCAAGAGGAGCTTTAACTGTCAATTTGGCCCCCATAAGAATGGCCATGTGAGTAGCTGACAGAATGCTTTGAAGACTAGGCATGCTTATCTGAGATAGAAGGAGCACCCCAGTCCACATTACACACTCTACACAGTTTAGTCTGAGAAAGGCTCATAGTAAAATGTTATCTATCTGCACAGATGCAAGCAGAAGCCATGTTAATCTATCTTGTAGCACTTATTAAAGAACCGAAGCTATGCTCTGGATTCACATGGAAGTAAGGCATGACTGAACATAGGCCCCTTCTCAATAACGGAAAGATGGACAGGGAGACACATGCCACAAGTTGGTGACTGGTAGTGTAGGATGAATGAAGTCTCAGCTGGTTCCAGTGTGTCTACAGGTATTGTGTCAGAATTAATTCAGAATGAGAAAGTCACCAGTGAAAGGGATGAAATTAAATGAACCACCTGCTTCTCTGGCCTTAGAGATCTTAAAAGCTATGGTTTGATAGAAACAGACTGGAACTTACAAGGATGATTCCTTCACACATTAACTCTCTGTGAGTCTCAGGTCAGATCCATTCCGTGAGAACTGCAGAAGAATAAAGCCCTCATCTGAAAGAAACCTTTCCTCAATACACTGTGACTTCTGCTGTGGTAAAAGAGTAGCATCAACCATCCCTCTCGCTTTGAAGCCTTACAGAGACACACTCTCCACCAGAGGCATGTGGCTTTTGCTGCTGGTTCCATCCACCCAGACAAATGCGAAGTTTCTACTTAACACTGATTAGCTTGTACATCACAGGTCTATTTTACTATATCTCCATCCCCAGGAGGGTCTTAAAAGTGCATTTCATCTGATGGGCCTACTCTGCATTGTCATCTACATTAGAGGTGATATAACTGCTCCAACTCAGGCAATAAGAGCTGTTGAGTTATGATCCTGAACCCAGGAGCACTCTGCTTGAATGCCTGGCATCCCAAGAAGTTCCCCATGCCTACCTCATGGTCCTGTCCCTACAATTCTCCAGAAACATCTCTCTTTGTTTTGATGTGATCCAGTGTAACTAATACACTAGAAAGGCTGGAAGGACAAAAGTTAGGTATAGGGGCTGGAAAGACCACTCATCCTTTAAGAGGATGTATAGCTCTCCCAGAGGACCCAGAAATCAGCTAACAATCTTCTGTGACTCCAGTTTCAGGTGGAATCCACTGCCCTTTCTGGCTTCAGTGCAAACTGCTTGCTGGTGGTGCATAGAAAACAGGCAAAATACCAATATACATAAATACAAGTAAATGAATCCCAAAAAAAATTCCATGCAAAATAAATAGTCAAGGCAACAGCACATTAAAAAGGCCACATCTCAATAGTCTTAGAAGGTTACTACCCCTTCATTGCCACTGTCACTGGTGCTGTATTTCCGGAAAAGAAAGGCAGAGAGCTATAGGTTTCCTCATTTCTTCTATACACCTGTAACAAATGTTCTCACTTCCTGAGATGCATTAGAAAACATAGGTGTATTTCTGAAAAATCTGATATGAATGATCATGCCCTGAACATGTGTGTATCTATTCTCCATTTTTTGGAGTAGATAGACATGTGAAGGCAGGTTTTTAATATGGATCTTTTTCCATCACTAAGTGGATACTCATGGAGTAGGCCAAGTAATTCACACCCAAGACATCATTCTGGTTTGTAACCCTGTCTGGCTGGGAACTCACAATGTACCCTAAGCCTGCTAAAACTTGCAGAGATCCATCTCTGTCTGTTGAGTTCTATGGTTACAGAAGTGAGACATCACACCAAACTACAAAATGTATTTTAAGAATGAAGAGTTGGAAATTGCCTTTTTATTCATGAAATTACAGAAATTTGACTGAATAGGGGTTTTAAAATGCATTAATTATATTCAGTGTAGAGTCTTAGCAAAATATAAAGTCAAAGAAAGAACAAAAGAACCAAAAATAACAAAACATCAAAACAAAACAAAGAACATCAAAACCTCAATTCAAGCAAACCCAAAAAACAAACCAAAACTATTTACACTAAGAAGCATTCTCATCATGTAGATTTAGTGCAGGGTCCTACATCCTGTGGCAGGCTTTAGCCACAAGTTGGAAGGCAACCAAGAATTGAAATAACCTCTTCAAGACAAGTGTAGTCATGCCACTTTGGGGCTTTGTAGGTTAAGCCCTTGCCAAAGTTGATCTTATGCTGTGTTGGCCACTATATGATTATGTTAGCCAAAATGTTTGATTATGTTAGCCGATTCAAGACCAAAAAAAGGACATGGGAAGCATCTGCTGCCCAAAGACATAAGAGCTCATGGTGACATCCTTTCTAAATGATTTCTCAGAACAATTCACTTCACCACCACATGTGCATGAAATTGAGTAGTTCCCGCACTGGACTGGAGTGAGAATATGATGCTTCCTTTGTGTGGTCTGTCTGGATAGCAGTATGACATCAACACAGTCTCCGTTGACATATCTCGCTCTACATATGAAGGGCTGAGGACTCAGTCAGCTAACAAAAAAGTTTGTAGGAATAAACTTTCAGAATAACGATGAGGAGAAACATATTCTCTCTCCATGTTGTTGTGGCCCTCACTGGGAACACTTGCTGGTAGATGTCAGTTTTTCTGCATAATTCTTAGTGGTTTTTTTTTTATCTCAAGCATCTTCTTGATGGTTTCTCTGTAACTAGTGAGTCAGCAGACACATGGATCAGATTTATGGATGGACCACAGCAGGGCAGATGATATTTGCCTCACTGTGATTTGACAACTAGTAGTACATGTCTTGTTCTGAGGAGGCCTTGATCATAGAGTGGAGAATGCCAGAGGTCTGGTTGCCTATGGATTCCTTCATCCTTCTCGGTTCTTATAAAGGGTGCTGTGAGAGAAGAAAAAGCAATCAGTTCTAAAAAAAGCCTTGCTGGGTCACTGGCTGGATAAATTCAGGGCCTATTCACACATAAGAAACCAGAATCAAGGAAGAACTCCACCCACACAAATGACATATTGCTGGGGATGGGATGTCATGGTTGCTCACTTGCTTATGACACTTAGTGCTCCTGCTGCAGCAGCTCTGTCGGCAGGAGGCTCTCATCCTGAGCTGTAGACTCTTCCAGCTCATGTTGGAGTTTTTCTGACCTAGAGGAGGAAGTTAGTAAAGGCAGAATTCTAGTGGGGATCCACCATGTCAACTGTCAGTCTGTGATATCACAAAAACTCAATTGTGCTGGACAGAGATCAACATTGATCTTTGGTAGCAGTCATTGTTTGTGCCTCTAAGGAATAAGTGTCACAGAATAGATGGACTTTGAATTATTTTCTGCCCTTAACAAGTATCAGATGTTGATATGAGTACTGTATGTACTGTGCTCTAATGAGAAAGAACAGGACTTTTTCCTACAGTCTAGAGACATCATTTAAACAAAAGGAGTAGCATATTAAAGTCATACATAAAATCACAATGGAGATATACAGACTGTTCATGATGAGTTTCTCATTGACCACCTCATTTTTTCCCTTGTCCAATTTCTGTTTATTTCTTTCTAGGCAAGGTTACAATATGCATCTCTGACTGACTTGATACATATTCTAGGATGGCTACAAGAGGCCAGAGATTTCCTGACTGTGCTCCCAACGAGCTTGGGTTAAAGACATGCACCATCACACACACCTGTCCTTATTCCTGATTTTAATTGATATTATTTTATTTTGCTCTCCATATTGTACAATTCTGTCACAGGTTGATATAGAAAACTGTAAAATTTCAAGCTGTGTTCCTTCTTGTCTTTTTTAGAAGGATTACATGAGCAAGGGTGGTAAAGATCGTGTTGGGAAAATCTACAGAAAAAACTGAACCAAGTTCAAAAGAACTCAGGAAATTTAGACTGACAGTTGTGGAAGCTGCATGGGACCGGACGAGACCCTCTGCATATGGGGGACAGTTTTGGAGCTGGTTGTGTTTGAGGGGCCCTGGGAATGTGATCAGGATCTATCCCTGGTGCATGAGCCGGCTTTCTGGATCCCATTACCTATGGTCGGACCCCTTGCTTTTGCTTGATAAAGTGGGGAGGGGCGTGGTCCTGCCTCAACAGAATGTATCAGGCTTAACTGTCCTACCATGGGAGAACTTACCCTGTTGGAGGAGGGGATGAAGGGTGGGAAGAGAAGATGAGTGGGGAGTGGGAGGAGGGAAGATAGTGAGATCTGTGGTTGGTATGTAAAATGAATGAAAAATAATTTTAAAAGACTGCCTCATTTTTATATATAGACTTAATATAACTTTGCAAACTAGACAGCTGAATAAGGTCATGTGAAAAGATCAGGCCTCCTGCCCAGAAGGCACCTTGCACCCAGGTAATACACAAGATGGAGCCTGTCATGCTAGAGCAGCATTTCTTGAGTCATGTGTCTGAGAATATTGTCACTGCATGGTCTCTGGCAATAAACAAAAAGAGCTGTGTTATCCTTAGACCTACAGCTGGGAATCTACATCCTGGTACTCTAGAGGAGTCTGTTGTACAACACTTGGTGAAGGTTCTGAACAATCCTCAGCAAAGACATCTACCTGGGTTCATTCTGACAATGACTAAACTTATTATATCCCTGGTACACTTTACATGGGAAATGCTCATACAACGAAGACGGCCAGTGTGACATCAAATAGTGACAAGGGTGTGAATCTCAACCTACAGGTGCTAATCCTGAATGAAAATGTAATTTCAGTCAGATATGGTGAGGCACACCTTTAAATCCCATCACTTGGGAGGCATAAGCAGGCAGAGCTCTGTGAGTTCAAGGAAAGCCTGCTGAGAACATACCAGAGAGATCAGAAGGGAGGGATGGGACACAAGTCTACAGACCCAGGGAGTATCAAACATACTGTTTGCTGGACAGAAGTTCTTGTTGACAGGACCAGCATAATACTCTGAGTTCTGAGTTGGTCTACCCCTGCTGGGAGCAGGGAGTCTTGCTGTTAAGCAAAAGCCCACAAAGGACAGAGAGCCCTGGTACAGGGGACCCAATTGGCTCCATACCCCAACTTCAGCCTGGGTTCCTACCTCATCTGGGAGACAGTCAAATGATGCTGCAGCTTTATTGCCAGGTGTTTTTGCTGTGTGACCAGCTCCCTCTGCTTCAGCAAGCTCTGGAGTCTCTCTTCCATTCTTTGCTGCTCCTGTTCATTACAAGATTGTGTCCTTATTGGAGGGTTGAGTATAGTATAGTATAGTCAATACATTCTCACACAAGTGCAAGCACACACAGAGGATCCCAAGTGCTTGCTGGTCAGTCAATCTCCTGAAATTTCAAGCTCATGGGGACATGTGAAAGTCCGCTTGAAGTTCATAAGACAGAGACTGACAAAGAGAGAAACCCAGTGGTCTCCTCTAGCTGTCATCCACATGAAATATGCAGTGCACTGCCACATGCCTCTATTGCACAAACACACACACACACACACACACACACACACACACACACACACCACAGAGAGAGAGAGAGAAAGGGGTGAGACAAAATAACAAAGTGATAGAGGAGCCGTTATCTTTAAAATAAGCACACCAGCCCTTAGGACAAGTCCCAAAACTCAGCTTTCCATTCCTGGGAACTAAAATGGCCTAGGGGAGCATACTCTTGAACTAGTGGAGATGGTTAGAGAATTTTTTTACTGTTGAACTCATCTGTGTATAGCAATCCTCCCATCATAATGACATGTAGCTGCATGATGAGTGATTGACCTGTTTCTCCCCATTGACTACAGGTTCAAGAAGAGTATCAGGGATTGCATGCCAAAGATCAAGATTCTCAGAGGAGACTCACTTCTCAGAAATACTAATGCAAAGACACAGATGAACAATTTTATGTCATGAAGTGGGTGGATGAATGAGTGATGGATGAGGAAGTGATGAGATAGAGCACAGGTGTCTGGATGGGTAGACTTGTAGGGTTACATAAGTAAATGATGCAGGACCTAACTGTGACCCAGCTGCCTGTCCCTACCTGCTGTTGCTGGTTGATGAGGTCACTGGTCTCTTCTTGATCCTTACTGAGCACTTGCAATTCACCCAAGTGGTGCTTCAGCAGGACCCAATCCTCCAGTAGGTTCTCTTTCTCTTGCCTCAGCATGTCCAACTTCTTTTTGAGCTCTCTCTGCTCCATCAGCAGCCTGGTCTGCAGATCACTGAAAACACACTCCAAATAGTAAGACCTTGAGAGCCACCTCTGGTCACCCATGACTCCATGCCTCAACAACCCAAACCTATCCCAGGTTTAGAGGAGGATGTAAACAAGCACCGTCAACAGTAATGACAGTGGCACTCAAGGCCCAAAGCAGAGAACAGTTATTTCCTGCAAGAATCAAACTATTTTTGGACACCCCCAAATAATAGAAATTCATGCACTTCCATAAACAAGAGGAGTATTCTACCCGTCCTTATCAGTCCACTGTCATGAGGAAACACCAGCAGGTAATGTGCAAGTACACTTGGGGAAGTAGGAGACCCAAAGGGTGCATAGATCCCCTAGCAATAAGCTCCTGCCTGACAAACCTCTTGTGATGCCAATTGCTCTTCTAACCAGTGGTTCTCAGTATGTGGCTTGTGAACGTTTGGGATCTAAGGAGCCTTTCACAAGGGACACATATTAGATGTCCTATGTAGACATTTACATTAAAATTATTAACAGTAGCAAAATAAACTTAAGACAATGCTACAAAATAATTTTAGGGTTTGGGGTCATCAAAACAATGAAGCAATGTATTAAAGTATCACAGCATTAGGAAGGTTGATAGCCACTGATCTGGAGGCTACTGAATATGACAATATGGTGCTTAGAAGAGCTAATAGTCTCTTTAACCCTTAGCAAAACTGAGTAAAGAGGCATAAATCCAAAAGCTGCTTGCTAAGAAGCAGAAAAACTAGAAGCAGATCTACAGACCCTGTAGTCCAGAGACAAAGAAAATTGGAATTGGCCATTGGACAACAGTTGAGGTCCCTGCCAAGACAAGCACTTACCAAAGGAAGACTTTCTCTTTGGTCAGCTCACTGAGCTTCTGTGAGGCCTCCAAATTCTCATTCTCGAAATTCTGCAGGTCTGACATGACCTGCTGATGTTCCATCTTGAGGTGTTCATAGAAAGGATTTGGCCTGTGGTAGGGCCTGGACCCAGAAGCAAAGAATTCCATGAATACAGGCCTCAAGGATCACATGAATTCAGTATGTGTTCTACATTACTGCAGTTAATAAGATGCCACATCCTGGCTCCTATGTACTTGGACCTCTGGTTGCTTATCACACTTGCTCTTCTGGTCTCAGATCAGCAGAGTCAGGGTGTTAAGAGGGATGCAGCTGGGACTGAATGAGCTCCTTCAGGAGTCCTGCACAGCTTGCTATGGAGTTCCCACGAGTCTATCACAGGTCTGGGCCCACCAGAAACTGTGATGTTTCTGCTGTCTTCAAATAAGAGATTCTCATTCCAGGGTGCTTATATTGACATGGAGGCTAAAATCACATCATGAGCATTTCCAAGGATGGGACTCAATATTATGACAGCTTCATAAAATCCCCCAGGGCATTCCTAGTTGACACCAAGGTGAACACACTGGCAAAGGGTTATGCTGCTCAAAATGGGGCTCACAATACACCATGTAGACAACACCTAGATACTGAGACAAGCAACACTTCATGCTCAACCATAGACCATTGATTGCAGGGTGAAGAGGGACACATATGCACAAACACACAACCACATAGATACAGAACGATGGAGGAGAGGGAGAGGGAGAGGGAGAGGGAGAGGGAGAGGGAGAGGGAGAGGGAGAGGGGGAGAGAGAGAGAGAGAGAGACAGAGAGAGAGAGAGAGAGAGAGAGAGAGAGAGAGAGAGAGAGAGAGAGAGAGAGAGAGGGAAAGGTGATAAAATGCTCTCATTGAGATGGCAAATTAATGCATGCAATTGTGTCATCTTAGAGAGGGCCAAGAGCAGCAGACATCTGTACCAGGTCTTGCTGCCACATATTAAGATGTGGTACAAAAACTCTCCAGCTGCTACTAGAAGCATCCAGCACACAATGTCTTACCTGGCAAGTAAAAAAAAATAATAATAACATTCTCACCCTAGCCACCACTTGACAGGATCTCTCCAAATGCATGCTGTGAACTCACACACTACTGCTTCAATTCCTGAGTTATGTGTTTCAGGCCACAGGCTCTGATTTTCATTTGGAGGAAGCAGAACTGTCTATGTCCCCATCTCACTCCTGCCCATATGTCAGGTTTTGCTTCAGGGAAGAATTTAGAGCAATAGTGTTGGGCAAAGGGACACCCAACCTCCTAGAAGCCCATTTCTTAGACAAATAAACTGAGGGTGAAATTGTGGAACCAAGGCAGTCACCATGGAGTTTGAAACAGTAAATACCTTTTGTCCAAGGATCCTTCGGTTACTAAGATGAGGAAAATTTCACTAAGAATAAAAATGTGATTGATAAATTTGGTATATTTGATAATAACACTATTAAATACCAAAGGTCTATTTATGCTAGCAGAATGCATTTGAAGATATTATATCTACCCTATTTGTATTTCCTAACTTTTTTAATCTTTAGCTCTTTGCATAAACTGAGTCATACCAACTGTGATATTCTATAATGGTACACCCTGAAAGAGTAAAAAATAAAATAAAGTTCAATTCTATGGACTGTATTGATTTAAGTTTTATATTTGAGGCTAAAGGATCTTAAGTTAAATCTTCAATCCAAATTTTTAAAACTCAAACTCAACAGGGATAAAATTGTAAAATCCTAATCATAGAAAAAGCTTCCAACTCTCTTTAAACTGTTAAACACAATCAGGTCATACAAGTTAATGATGATCACCACATAAATAAACAAATTCTTTAATGTGTTTTAAAACTATGCTTGTAGTCATACTAATTACAAATCTATTTCAGTTTACAAGGACAAACTTCAGTTAGAATGCTGTTCATATTTTCAAGTTAGGCCAAAAGCAATGATTAAAAATGAAGTTTGTTTACACAGACAGTTTACCTTGCTGACAGACTTCACACTGAGAGAAATAACCCACATGATGTGTTTCAGTGGAACTTCTCACTATTCCTTTATTTCAGGGAACCTGCTATGCAATCAGGTAAATAAAAAAATAATAAATTCAGTTCTATTAATACAGGACAGTAATAGTGAACTGCTCGATCATTTGTCTACAGAGAACACAGAGCAAAGAGCTTTCCTAGGAGAAAAGCTAGAAGCAGCCTTGACTCAGGTTGCTGGCAGGAGGCTTAACCAAAGGCTTGGTGCCATGAACTGTCTGTTATTGAGACTGTAGGAGCTTTCCCTGCTTATGCCTGGTCCAATAATGCACGCATCCAATGTGTACAGTGCTAGCAAAAGAAATTTGGTCTTGTGTTTAACGTAAATAATGGGGACATTTTCATTGTATGTCTTTCAGAAATTGAAAGCCAGAACACCACCCATATTTCTTGTATTTGTGATTACTAAAACTTGATTCTTTTAAAATTATATTTTTGTATATCATAAGATCTTAAAACAGTGTAGACAGGTTTAGCTGGGTTTAAAAATAAGAGTGAATTTTTTAAAAGGTTTTAAACAATATTTCTACTAAATAATATAAATATAATGGCCAACAATGCCAAAATAATTTCATGTTGCTCTAATTCCCTTGGAGGCCAGAAACTGGTTAATCAAAAATGCAACCAATAGAAGTTAGAGTATTTGGTAGTTTTCATCTAAAATTATTCTTTCTCAGCTGTCAATATCTAGATGTCTACACTCAGAATTGCCTCACTACAGGCATGCATGAAGCCTCTCTCTAGCACGTCAGTTGCAGAGCACAACCTGTGTTAGCACGGGGCACTGGCACTTCCACAAAAATACAGTTGTGTCTTACCTAAAACTTGATTTTGTCAAATAGCTCTTTATGGGTGTCCATTCTAGGACTCCCATTACAACTTAAAACTGGTAATGGTCCTGCTTATACTAGCCAACAACTTCAAGAATTTTACACTTTATGGAATATTAACCATGTTACTAAAATCCCTTACTATCCATAAGATCCAGCTGTTTTAAAAAGCTGTCAAATAATTAAATGGGCAAGTTTCAAAAATAAAAGGGCAATATTTCTGAACTTAGGTAAAACTACACACAATACTACATTTAGCCAAGTTAACCATTAATTTTTCCACTTTAAAGTATAATTGTTTTCTGCTTCCCTTAGAGCATTTTGCCTTAAAGTATACACAGCCTAAAGAAAATGGTAAGTCAAAAGATATACAAACTAATCAATGGAGAGGGCCTAATAATCTAACCTTGAGGCAAGGATATATTTATACTTTTCTGGGAAATTCATGAAGTCCTAGATGGCTCTTGATCTGACCAGGATAGCATCCCTGAGACCACCTAATAATGAAACAACTGAATGTAGACAACAAACCCAGGAATGTGAGATGGAGAGTAAACCTGTCTTTAACTTGGAGCAAGAGACATCAAGATGTTTTCTGATCACTGAGGTTTGGGGGTGAAAACAAGGTCACTTATAATACTGAATCAAGAATGATGTTGTTTTATTTCTTGACTGTATTACATGTTAACACTAGCCTTCTCAATGTAAAATATATTTTGATAAGAGGAATAAAAGGCACACCTGTAATTGGAGGCAGTATGATGTTGTTTTGCCATGCTAAGGTTCGTTTGTAAGCTTTTATAACCAATCCCAGGAATGGTTACTGGAATATAAAGAGAGGTGTCAAATATGGCCTCTATGATCTGTAAAAATACTATTACAGCAAAATATTAGCAGATACTAATCAAGAGATAGATGAAATGATCAATACCCAAGCAAGGGACCATGACTGGTAGAGTGCACTACTTTATTAAAACTGACTACTACTCACAGTCATGAACACTATACTAGACCTGACTTCGAGAGGCCTATATCAAAGGATTTTGAAGAGCGAGAGCTCATTCATTTCAGGAGACACCAGGTAAACATTCCATCATTGAGATTTTAAGAAAAAATTGTAATAAATATTTTCCTGATAGAAGGTGTCCTAACTCTTCCTTTCTGGACCTGAGAAAACAGTAGCTGACATTCTGCTCAGCAGGGACCTGACTCCTTGCACATTTTACCTTGTTCACTGGAGAAATAACCCTGCTCCTCTGACCAGCACTATCATCTTTGTCTACACAGGGGACAACACCACCCCAATACAGGATTTGGGGAGGCTCTGATAAGTCTGGAGGAGGCAGGAAGATCCTGAACACCCTGGATATCTACAGTTGCTGGTCTATAACCAGAAACAGTGATTTTTCATTTGATGTCTTTCTTCCACAAGACTTAGTAACAGGTCAAATGATTTTTACCTGTGAAGCACTGTGGTGTATCTTTAGTTCTTCTAGTATCAGGTCTCTTGAATAGCTGGGTGAATCACTAGGAGTTTACAGAAAATGGCTACAAAGCAAGCAAGAGAAATAGAAATCAGAGTTATTTGGGTTTGTAAGAAGGACACGGAATGGCTGAAATGTCTACTGAGGTTGTTCAATGTTCCTAGCTCATTTAAAATTTTCTCTTTCATGTTACCTATAACCATGAAGCATAACAATGATGCTGGGGCAGTGTGAGTGTTAGTTTTTAATTACTCTTATACTTACTCAAACTAGAGTCACATGGAAAGAGGGAGTCTCAATGAGGAATTCTTTAGATTAAGTTGACTTTGAGCCCATCTGTTGGAGATTTATAGATTGTTAATCAGATGGAGGTCTCACCCTAAAGTGTGCAGAACCACTTCATTGCTGGGACCTGAACTGTGTAACAGTGAAGAAGCTGGAGCATACGCAGACGCAAGCAGGCAACATGGCTGCATTTGTATATCTCTGCTCTTGACTGTGGATGTGACTGAGTTCCTGCCTTGATATCCTCAAAATGGACTATTACCTGGACCTGTGGGCTAAAATCAATTCTTGCCCTGCTGTGCTTGGGAAATTAATATAAAGAAGATGCTAAGAAACCACCAAGTGACACAGGGGTTTGTACAAGTTAGGGAGATGTGAAAGTAATTCA
Organism: Peromyscus attwateri; assembly: GCA_902168425.1. Taxonomy (NCBI): domain Eukaryota; kingdom Metazoa; phylum Chordata; class Mammalia; order Rodentia; family Cricetidae; genus Peromyscus; species Peromyscus attwateri. The sequence goes on along the minus strand of CABHPP010001792.1, from coordinate 179 downwards.
TGACATGCTAAACAGCAGCATATCTGTCCCAGAGCAGGAGATCCTGTTTTTTCCTAAACCCAACATGTGTTTCCCTATCACAGATTTATAAAGAGACACCCATTGATTCAAACACCATCACATTATCAACCAATGGCTCTGGGTAGTGTCTTGCCCTCTCAAGGGCTGTTCTAAATTCT